>JAKZAN010000005.1:8923015-9220305 GCA_023053545.1 Lepidurus packardi | reverse complement strand
CTTAGTGAAGCCACACTTGCCTGTTGTTGACTATCTGACACAGTTTTCCGGTATAACACCACAATTGCTTAGAGGGGTGTACCACAACGTTGCGAGACGTTCAAGTTGCGATGCAATCTATTCTACCCCCTGACGCCATACTTGTTGGACAGTCCCTAGGAGGTGACTTAATCGCGATGGAGGTAAAGCATCAATTTTTTTATTTTTTTTAATGAGCGTTACTTATTGTTTTAAATGTTTTTATCCAGTTGATGCATCCGTACGTTATAGACTCGTCCGTTATTTACAATTTGTCTGGTCACCGACGTCGGAAATCCAAATTGTCGTTGCTTTCTCAAACCTTCTTGGGGGAAGCAATTCAACAGTCTACTTCAGGACACGACCCGACCGAAGACAGTTTAGCTGCTGTGAAACTAGTTAACCATAAGTTGACCAAAAGTAATGAAAGCATGAACGTTATCGGGTTCTACTAATTATGTTATTAGGCTACGAATATGGTGACGTGATTTTAGCTCCCATGGATGAAGAGCCGAAAAGACTGTTGAGGGCGGCAGTGCAACGCGAAGCGGAACTTACTAGTAAAAAGAACGTCGGCGGAAACCGAGAGTTCGGGCTATCGACGGAAGTCAGTCAAACAAGTGGTACCAGCGAAGCAAGTACACCTGAAGAAGACATGGTAGACAAATATTCTTCTTTATTTGTCAAGTTTTATACTTACGTTCGGGTGCACAGTAGAACAGGTCAGTGTCGTTATTTTTTACATAAATAATAATTAAGTTGATTTTTTTTAGCTTTCTGTGTGGCATCTGCTGACGTGCTTAAGGATTATAAACCTCCGGCGAAATGGGTTAGTAAAGCCAAAGCCAAACTTCCAGTTGATTTCAGCACCAGTTCAGTACAGAATGCACAAATGTTAGAAGCTAATGATATGAACAAAGCAATGAGTGTGTTGCAATGGCGTATGGCAGACCATTATTTCAGCATGATGCATACCACTTGCGAAAGCCGAGACGAAGCCACCTGGAAGAATATTGATAAGAAAGTCGGTAGCATTTACAAATCGTTAAAGAATAACGGCGTTATGATTTGCGTGTTCGGAGGTTCATCGGTTCCAAAGTATTGCGACAGTAGACAGGTGTGGGAGAACGGTGTGGCTTTCGTAAACGTCAAAGTTGACAAATCTAATATTCCAACGCTGTAAAATTGTCTAAAAAGGGTACGACATAATGCAATCGTTCATGAGTTTTCAAAAAAGATGTGCCGCATAAAGCGAGTTTTGTACCCCGTTTACCCATGGATATCTGTGAATATATGTTCACGTTGTGTATTCATCGTGAATACCTAGTGTGTTCCGTTTTCTGTAGTTTTGAGTGACTTTAGGCCAACCTTATAGGAAATTAGCTCTAACATTTCTTTGTTCTCATTTTGGACCTTCTACTCGGTCGAATTACGCGGGTTGAGCGTACAGAGCCAATCTGAAGTAATAAATTCAACGGTTTGCGGATTGGTTCTACTAGGGGCGCGTGTCAATTTGCCAGTTGGCGACTTGAGTAAAGGGGTCATATTAGCTCTAGTACGGATGAAAAAGGTTTATCTGATTGAAAAAACTCGGGTTTATACAATGGGTATTGACACTACGCAGTTATTTTAGGGTTCAAAAAGTACTTTTAGCCTCGTTATAGACAGTAAAAAACGAAAAAATTGCAAGGTATTTTTAGGGTATTAGACGATTCTAACCAGATTTCGATTTATAAAAACTATCGACGGGCGTAATGCACATGTTTGTTCCATTTTATTCTATCGTATAGGAATCGAGAAATGATAGGACTGCGACCAGGTGGGATGATTTCGCCAATGATTTTTAGATGGAGCAACGGTAGTTCATAAGCGAGCTACGGGAGACAAATGGAACTTTTCAGCTACGTTCTGCTTATATGTTTTTCGAACTGTCAGGTTCACAATTTCTAGTGAATTTTTTGCTCTTACTACTTGTTATTGTTGCCTTCCCCCAGCAATGAATCCCACCGAAGATAGCCTTGAAATACTAATGGGTAAGAAGTGTACCTGCCTTTCCGAATAAAATAATAATAACCTGATCCTAGCAATAATAAAGAGTTTCAAAAGCATAACATTAACAATATATACCCGCCTCCGTTGTTACGATGTCTGGAATAACATAGGAAATAATGATGATGTTAACTGTCCTAACAAAAAAGAATATTGAAAAAATATTTTAAGTCTTTGAATATTTATCTCTGTAAAATGTTCTGAACTCGTATTAGGGTGTATCATAATACTTCAGAGATTCAGAAAAAAAACTAGAATTAAATTTGCCAATTTTGTTACTAATTATAGAAAGTCAAAGAAGGACTACAGTAGCTTTAATTTTTTTAAAAGAATATATTCATGAACGGTATCATACAGAACATCCTAATAAGTATTGCTGTTGTTTACCCTAAAAAAATATCTAGTGAAGGCAACGAGTCCCATCTCAGAAGATCAAAATGCTTGGGTCCGTCAGTTCTGCGAAAAAGCGAAAACCGAGTTTGAAGGTATTCAGCTGGCAGCCAGATTGCTAGCCTACCGAATTCATTCGCCTTTGGAAATCGAAGCACTGAATGCCTTAAAAGTGAGTAAATTTTAAACGATAGTAATTATTAAGATTATGTGTATAAGTATTATCTATCAAACATGCCTACATATTTATATAATATCAATAATCTATCCTTTCCTTAGTTGTTGGAGGAATGCATGAAAAGCTGTGGACAACCTTTCCGGAATGAAATAGGAAAGTTTCGCTTCCTGAATGAAATGATCAAACTTGTTAGCCCAAAATATCTTGGAAACCGCACCCCTGTATCCATAAAAAAGAAAGTTGTCGAGTTATTATACACGTGGGCTCGCGAGCTACACGGCGAACCGAAAATTAAGGAAGCGTATGACATGTTGAAGAAGCAGAATATCGTTCTAAAAGACCCAGATTGCACACAGAACACGGATGCGCCGGTCAGTAGTTCGTCACGGACTGAAGTTACTACAAAACCCGTGCCGAGTACTTTCACGGATAGCGGAAAGAGCCAATTATTGGAGCAGCTTTTAAAGAGCAAAAATCCCGAAGACCTCCAAGCCGCCAACCGACTGATTAAGTCTATGGTTAAGGAGGACGAGTTAAGAATGGAAAAAAACAGGCTACGACGAATGGAGTTGCAGACGGTGGAGAATAACATCAAGTTATTTGCCGAAATGATGGATAATATGGAAACTAGCGCGTCTAGTCAAGAAGATTTCGAACTTGTCAAAGAAGTTAACAATAATTGCAGGAAGCTAAAGGCGCGTTTATTAAATTTAGCCTCAGAAACGGATGATGTGGACGAAGCACTTGGTATAATTTGACACATTTTAACAACGGAAAGATAGTAAGATTATTGTAGGGGAAATTTTGAAAGCCTGTGATGAGCTAGACTTGGTTTTGGCGCGGTATACAACTATAGTTACGGACAACCAAGTCAGACAGAAGCGACAAGCCATGTCTTCTTGTGATTTGCTTTTGGATCAAAGTGTTAGCATCCCAGTTAATCGCGAGTCGCTTGTGGACCAACGGACACTAGACGAACCTCTCTTATTACTAGGTGTGCTCTTTTTGCAAGAGAAATTTCCTTAATCTTTTCAATGGTGTTTTGTAGAGTTTGAAGGAATCAACTTGAAACCACCTAGTAACCTCTTACCTCCGATTAAGGTGCAAACTCAGCCTGCGCCAGGAATGAAATCTGTTTCTGGTAAAGCTACAGTTAACCAAGTTTTGTATACTAACTTCGATATCAAACCTCATAATTTTCGTTAACCCTTAAGATCAATTTGGTATCTTTGATCCTAAACCGCATGATCTTTTGTGACCTTAGGAATCTCTAATGACACTTTTACTAGGTAACGTGGGATTTAAAGGACCGTTGCATCACAAGTCGGCAGGTTTGCAAGAATTGAACAGCTTAAGCGAGTCCATGCTTAGGGAATATTTACCCTCCTATGAAAGCGAACCAAAGTACGTATAAACTAAGTGACACCGTAAGAATCCGAATGTTTCTTTTGCAGCTAATTCGTATTTCTAGGGTGTACGATAAACTACCAATGAACCAGTGGAGCGCAAGGAAAGCATCTATCCCAGTATCTGATTCACCTTCGGCATCCTACAAGCTTGTAGACTGCACCGTCGATGATCCCTCAACTTTGTTGGTCAGTATGTCGGCATCGAATGGTGCTGACGCTGAACTTATTCGCACGGAAGAAAACTTGGATTTCCTACAAGGAAGTATGGAAAATCTGGAACTCACAAGCGATGAAGCGTTGTTGAACGATATTTGCAATGGACAAAATTTGGGAGAACCTGCGCCTCTAGGAGATTTGTCACTTTCTATTGAGGATGTGACTCCAGATTCACGCCCAGCAGTTGTTTTGCTAGATAACCCAAATGGCTTATCCGTTACACTGCACCTAGCGTGCGACCGGCCACGATCCGACGTAGCCACTATTGTAGTGTCTGCTGTTAGTCGCTATGAACATCCCCTTTCGAATCTCGCAATCCAAGTTCTAGTGCCTGACTTTTGTCGGTTCAAGTTTTTACCTATAACGTCCTCCAGTCTTCCTGCATTCAAGCCATTCCTCCCTCCGCCGGCTGTTACACAAATACTACTAATCGCCTGTCCCTCTGAGGTAAGTACTGGAAATGTGATTTTTTTTTGCCAATTGTATCGGCTATTTTTAGCCCTTAAAAAAGCATTTTAGTATTGAAAAATTTGAGGTTTTGTCTGTTACCTATTTCTTTGTTTCTTCCTTGTAGAATCCTGTTTCTTTGCGGTTCCTGGTGAGCTTCGAAATTTCCGGCGAGACCGTATCAAAGATGTGCGAAAGCCCTAATTTTCATCTAGTCTAATAGGCTCTATCCTTTATATAATGTGTTACCATAAAGCTTGGAATTAAATTTTGGCGATGTTATAAATCACGGACATTGAATAGTTTTATTGAGAACTAAATGAACTAATTCATTTTCACGACACTTATAAAAGGTATTTTACTTCCGTGGTGATGGGGCAAGACCAGGTAATCCTGGGACGCCTCCGCTAACAGCAGCTCCCGGACCCAATAATATCTACATACAAATAGTAAAATGAATCTAACTATTTGAAGCTGATTAACAATTCGTACTTGGCGTTGTTGTTGACGTTGAATCTCTTCCATTTGGGCTCTCTCAACTTCGAAAATAACCGGAGCTACCAGAATGGCAGAGGTGCTAAACACGATCCAAGCAACAGATCGTGCGTATTTGAAAATCGCTACAAAATATATTTTAATTTCAATTCCACACTTTTTCACTACATACTTTGCAGTGCTATACAGGAAGACGATACGATTTTCCCAGTACCTTCTCGAACTATGTCTGGGAACATCTCTGTTAAGCCGACAATCCTTTCGTACAGGCTTTCATCAATGTCCTGATAAAAACATACATTTAGGTGGTTTATATTTGTTTCTAGTTATGCTTACGAGTTATGTTGCAAATACTCAATGTCAACGACCAAGCAATAATTATATTAAAACTAATCTAACGTGAGTAACATTAAAATAAAATCTGCGTGGTGTGTTTCATAAATTACGCGGGTGATCAGTCTGAAGTGTAAAAGTAACGTCAACGACTGACGTGACATTGAAAGTTTAAGGGGTTAATTAATCCAGCAACGCCAGCTTATTTAGAAACCAATTTCAATTTGACAACGTAATAGGCAGAACACAACTTATTCTTCATACCTCAAGCTCGTCCTCAATTGAAGATGTGGGATCCGCAGTAGTTGTGGAAACTGTATTTCGGGTTTGCACATTTTCGTTAGGAAGTTCAGAGCTTTCGTTTTCTTCTTGCAAAGTAACCATTTTCTTATGCAATGTCTTAATAAAAGCCGATAAGGTACAAGTTAATCAAATGACCAGACGTTACAAAATTTGCTTTACATAAAAGCTGCTCACAAGCACATGGTCCTAAGGGTACGGCGACACTCAACTCTGATGGAAAACCATGGCAAACCGCCGCGTGACGTAGACGGATCCCCAACCCGCATCTAGCGTGCTTTCATTTAACCCGCCTTCATGTAATTTGTTGCATAGGGGGTGTAAGTTTGTAAAGTAAGAATTCAATGGAATTAACCTGTTAAATCACACCAATTTAGTACGAAGTGTAGCTTTAGCAGTGATTTAATTTGCACAGCTCAAAATTGGTACGATTCATTGTTGTCGCACAGATCAGAAGACATCTTGCTTATTTAACTACATGTGATCAAGAAAGCTTTTCGCGGAATTAGCATTACTGTCGATCTCTCAAGCAGATAGGCTATTACAGTATGAAAACATTCGATATAGGTACGACAGGTGGAAGGGCTATCACAACCCCCGCTGCAACTCGCATAAAAGCGGGTTCAGCCATGTTAGGGGAGGGGCTAGCGATCCGCTGCGAGGGTTGCATGCCGCAGCACACTATATAAGGCCGTTGCATTGAACCATTCATCCTTCAGTCCTTCACTGTGTTTCGCATGTTAGCTAGTATTAAATTGTAGCGTAGTGCCTTATAGTGTAGTTCCTTATAGTGTAGTTCTTCTAACCCGGATTAATTATTTAATGTAGTTCCTCTTAACCTTGGATTAGATTTTTCAGTAAGGTTATTTTTTATTGCATTCTGTGTTTCCCTTTGACTTTTTTCTTGGATTGATTATTTAGTTCTGTTCTTCTTTAACCCGGATTATTTTTTTTCCTCTTAACCCTGGATTAGATTATTTGACTTTTTTCTTCTAACAGATTAACCCTTTCTCTCTTTACTAATATGAGTAAATCAAGGGCGCAGTTTTTTAAAAATTGTCTACGCGATCTTGAACGTAGAGCAAATTTGCCTGCGTCGGCCTACGATAGTTCTTCAAGAGCGCCCATACTGATTAGTAACGAACATTTTGAGAAGTTTAGGCAGGCGTGTTTTTCAAAGAAAACAGAGTTCGATGCTTACCCTCTCCCGAAGCGTATGGCAATATGGCAATCTCAGAGTTTTAATATTGACCAAATTGACACAACTGCTTCCAGTACTTTGCCCGAGCGTTTGAGCGAATGTTTAGCTTTGTGCAGCAATGGAGATGGGAATTGTTTCTACAATTCCGCTTCTTTGTCTTTGTTCGGCAACCAAAGGCATGCCGTTGAGTTGCGCTGCCGAGTTGTGGTCGAATTAGCAACCAATTATGAGTTGTACTCCAGGGAGTCGGCAGGATACCTCTCGATGAAACAAATTGGAACCCTAGTCGAGTACTCAGGATTCACTTTCGACCGTGTTAAATTCACGGGCGTTGACTCAGTGTGCCCTACAGGTATTCCACCGGCGGAAGACTGTTTTAAGTACTATTCCATGGAACACGCCAGGGATCGGGAATATTCGAGCATTATTGCATTCCCAGCTTTGGCTAATGTTTGTAAGATAGCCGTGGAGTCAGTTTATCCGAAAGCGGATGGAATCAGAGCATCTCATCAAGCGAATTTTTTAAACGAGACGTTTTCACCAAGCGGTGCCGTTTCCTCTGAAACTATTCGAATTTTGTGGACTGGGCTTTTGGCAAACTTCACGAAGAAGGAAAATGGACGTTTAGTCCCTCCAACATACTGGAATCCCAATCATTTTGTGCCTGTGATTGAGCGTGCTAGTCAGTCACCCCTCTTTTTGTCAGAGAACTGCACTCTTCCGGTTCTTGATGTGGTAGAAACTGCGTCAGTTATTCCCAGTCATCCAATTGAAACTGCAAATGTGATAACACCTGTTGCAGTTTCTTTTTGCAGCTCTATGCAAAATAGTAGTAGCGCTGTTAGTTCAGGGCTTCGCGAGTCGTTCTCGCATGAAAATTCAAGCTCAGATTTTGAATTGTCTGTCCCAAAAGCTTTTGCCGCAAATAATGGAGAGCACGAAGAAAATGTCACTAAAGCCATTTCATCGAATGGTAAAACACCTGGTGTGAAGTCAGGCAGAGTAGTATCTCATACCAAACAAGGGCCTTCAAAATTTTCGTGCAAGGGATGTGAAACTACGTTCAAAACAAATCAAAATTTGAAGAATCACATTAAAAACAAGCGCTGCAAGTTTCAGCTAGGAAAACAAAGCTCTAGTCAGATTCTGCTTGCCGAGCAAGGATCTAAGGGCTTTATTTGCGAAGACTGTAAAACCGTTTTCACAAGGAAGAGCAATTTGAAGTTGCATATAGAAAAGAAAAGATGTAGCAAGTCTAGTTTTGAGTGCCCACAGTGTAGTTTGCAGTTTTCTAGAGCAGACATGCTCACCCGTCATGTAGAATTAGTTCATTCTCTTGAATTAGAAGAAACACGTACTTCTGAGGAGATCCCCTTAATTGGCCCGGTAGACAAGGAGCATTCCTTAAACTTGATTTCAGTTGACAAGCAGCAATTGCACATCTTAGTCGAGTTAGATCAGTCAGAGCCGACTTACGACCCAGTAATAAATTCTGCGTTTCAGAGCAGTGTTAGTGGTAGCGTGTCTGCTGATACCATTAATTGCAGTACTTTAGTCATCGATTCTGACGACGAATTCTGTAACGTTGCTAGAAAAAAGAGAAAGCTCGAACAGCTACCAAGAATAATTTGCTATCACCCTGGTTGTGAAGAGAAGCTGTCACGCCTGACGTCTTATGTTGAGCATGTTCACGATAAACATGGTTTGTCCTGCCAGCTAGAGGAATTCAGTTTTTGTAACGAGAACAGTTTCATGTCGTGGAAAACAGAGATAGAAAGAAATGCTTGTGTTAGTTTTCGTAATCGAAGGGGAGCTCGGAAGTGCACTAGTTACAGTACAACAACCTACGTGTGCAATCGCTCTTTCTCGTATAAAAATCAGGGTACAGGCAAACGTGCCCTGAAGCGACTAAAGTCTTGTTGTACGGGTGTCCATTGTACCAGCTTTATAATTGCGCAAGTATGGCACCTTACAAAAAGAATTGAGGTTACATGTTGCCTAACTCATGTTGGCCATGATCGTTTACCAGGTCGTTGTCGCCTTCATGAAGGAACAGAAGAATTACAACATAAGCTTTTGATCGGAATCCCTAAACCCAAAATTATTGAGAGTTGTATGGCAGAACCCATCATCAGTGATGTACTTTCTAGGAACCAGGCCGTTACCATGAAAGATTTACATAACCTCGCTCAGAAAAATCTGCGTCATTCACGTGTCATAGGAGCGGCATTAGTAGAGCAACAGATCGCTGAAAATGCCCAGCTAGAAAAGTTAGCTAGAACAACTAAACCGCCAGCCGTTTCCTTGGCAAACATTCGTAGAGACTTGCGCGAGATTCTTAATACGTTAACAACTGATCCTGGAGCCATCCGTGATTTGGAGATTCTTGTGGCTACAGCAAGACTTGTTAACAGTAGACCACCAGAGGAAAAGATAGTAAAAGAGACGTTCGAAAAATTAACTGACGTCCGTTCTAATGCCAAATTTATACCTCAAAGAGAATTTCATCGGACGCGCAAGCCGTACAATAACAAACCATCGAATGTCTTTCTAAGACATGGATTTAGCGATCAGCCATCCGACGTTTTAGATGACATCGTACCGCAACTCTGCGCTGGTTGCAGCAAACGAAACGATCCTGATGACGACCTTGATGATGATATTACTTGGGTTTGTTGCAGCGTGTGTAAGTCTTGGTTTCATATAACTTGCGCTCACAAGCAGCAGCCAGATTTATGCCTAAATAGTATACCAATGGACGACTTACATGATATTCAGTACATATTGTCACGGATGGTTTTTTTTCAATGCTGTATTTCTTTGCTTGGTCTAAAACCCAACTTTATCGTCTGTACATTGGCGTATCTTTTTATACCACTTCCATGAACAAAGATGCTTCCTTCAACCTTGGTCCTCTGACCTCGACTAACTAAGAATGCAATTAAGTCAACCTTGGTCCTCTGACCTCGACCTTCTCTTAAGAGTCTTCCACTAACTAAGAATGCAACTAAGAATGTAATGAAGGCCCCTAAGAATAACACTAAGAATCTAAAGAAGGCTAAGTCTAGAAAAGGTCATCCGCAACAATATGCCTTGTCTGTGTTAATGAAAGGGATAATGTAGTATTGCTTTGCATTTCGCAAAGCAATACTAATTAGCAATAGCAATTTTTTGATTGACTTCGCATTTTATTGCCGTATTCATGTCAATAAGTGTCAAGGTAGTCAAAGGTAGTTTGGGAGTTTTACTCGCAGGGTGCAGCTATGTGCAGCAAAGTTGTGATTTTTAGTTTCCACGAAGTCTGATAGTCTTACTCGCAGAACGCAGCTATATGCAGCAAAGTTGTGATTCGTGTTTCCAAATAATCTGCGAGTTATACATCAGCAATTATATTCAGCAAAGTTGTGATTTAAGTTTTCAAGCTGAATTGTATTTATGATTGTGAATTCGATGTATGGTTGTGAATTGAGTTTATGGGTGTGAAGGTAAAAAGGGGTACCACACACCGTGACACGACTGAGATGTATTGGAATATTAATATCAGTACACTCGGTAACCGTGTCATCGCTGAGTGGGACCCGCAAGCACTTCGAATTGTTGTGAATTCCATTTCATTGTGTTGTGTTTTGAAATTTGAATTTTTTTAGAACATTGCAGAAATATACAATTAAGGAGGGCGGGGCAGATGGAGGGGAGAGCATAGGGGTTCCTTCCCCTATGTCCTCCCCTCCATCTGCCCCGCCCTCCGCGCTTAGACAGGCCTGGGATGGCGCTGGCGGCCGGCGTGGGGGCGGCAGCAGGCGTAGGGGCGACAGCAGCAGGCGTGGGGGCGACGGCAGCAGGCGGGGCGACGGCAGCAGCCGTAACGGTGGTTTCCATCTAGATAGTAAACAAAAGAAACAAGAAAGTTTCTTTTATTTTCTTTTACGAGTTTTTTTCTTAGCTTTCGAAATATGCAAGGTTTGTGATGATTACGTTTAAAACATATAAAAAATAATAGCGAAATGAAGCGACAAATTATTGACAAAAAGAATGAAAAAAAGACACTAAAAACCGCAAGAACTTAAATATAAATTCAACCAATGCTTAAAAAGTGCTTACTTTCTTCCTTGCTGGATTTGGACTGAATAAGGAGCTTCTAAAGTTGGCAACTTATATAGGGCTGCTCGAACTGCTCTTGTCTTACCTTCCCACGCTCTATAGGTCCGCTTAAACAAAAAACTCATAACTCGAGATGGATTTTTTGACAGGAAGGTTAGCAACGTCTGCAAAATCTTTTCTGATCATTTTAACGGCTTTCCTTACTTGCAAAAACTAAATACAACTTTGTAGACTGCTAGGTGGTTGCCTATAGTCGCTCCGGGTTTCGGCTTTTCGAGGTTTTGCCGCCTAGTCGCTCCGGGTTTAGGCTTTTAGGCAAAAAGTCAGTACTGCTCACCGTGTACTCCCTTCCTGTCTTCTCTTCCCACGGTACGTAGGCTACACAATCTTTTCTGCTTTTTCCAGAATCTTCCTTACTTTTGCTATTGCCCCGCACCCACTACTTGTTTTTAGGCTTTTCTACCTCAAACTTTGTCTTCCAAATTTGGCTTATATGAAGAATTTGCCATGCGGTTTAATAGTGTTGATAGAAGAAGACACTACATAACTGATGGGCTATGTGTCTTTTCTGTTTACTGTTTTAAAAAAATGCTATCAAATAAATAAGAACTGATACAAATAAGAATAAGAATTGTAAGAACCGGTATTGATAAAGAAGCTATATACAAAGATAACTACTTATATACAATATATGCTACTGTAATAACTAATACGAAGATAACTTACGCCAAATCAACTGGTCATAAACTTAAGCTATGAAAAAAATTTGCTTCAGCAACACCGGTTCCAGAATTCCCTAATCGGAAATTCTAAGTTGCCCTCTTTGGACCCCTTATGAGTTGTCTTCTATGTTGACTTTCTTATTGTGTTCCTTTATACTTATTCCTTAGAAGGGCCTATTGACTTAACTTGGCTAGCACTTCCTAGACTTTTCGTAGAACAGCCTCCAATACCCTATATAGGAGATTATCTCTTGCGGATATATAAAGTGGAATCAGCATAGGCAAAAGATGTAATTCTTCGCCAGCGCTCACGCAATCTACGCAAGCTCTTGTAAAAGTAGCCAAGTAAAACAAGTTCCTTTAACTATAATCTAAAAAGCCCAACACTTTCATTGTCTTTTCATTTTAATTCTTGCGATCAAAATAAATGTCCTTCACTTTTGCTTCTTTCGTTCTTCACGACCTTCCCATACCAATACCGCGAAAATAGGGGGTGGAGGATACTTGGAAGACTTTTGACCGACTTCTGCAAACAATCTACGTCTATTCTCTCTGTCGTGTCAATAAACGGCGAAAACGGACCACATTTCGAGTTTTTATTTCAGAGTGGTAAATATTTTGAGAATTTTACTCACTTCTGTTGGGTTTTCATCTGTACTTCTTTTTGGTGGGCCATATCAAATCCAAACTGGGCTCATTTATTCTAGTTTTTTTTCCAAATGAAGTCCAAATAAAGGTGAAAAAGACGCCCAATCCTTCTCCATGAGTTCAATAAACATCTCGTTGCGAACCTGAATTAGATTTTAGCCATCGATTAAGCTTTCCAATTCTTGAGATTGTTTCAAGTTCACGAAAAAATGCCTTTCCTATTTTAGAGCTCCGAAAATTATATGGGTCAAAGTATAATAATAATTCTTTACACCATAAGTAAGTTTACCAGCAGTCATACTTGCTGTCTTACAAGAAGAATAATGGAACGAAAAAAGTCAGCAGCAGCATCACTTACGTTCCCAAAGAAAAGTTGCGAACTTCTCGTCCTTTATTTTTTTTAATTTAAGGTTTTTATTTTTTATTTAATGGATTTATTAAGCATAATTCGTGCAATGGTCTTCTTAGTTAAAACTTGTTACTAAACAACAAAGGATGAGGCTGTTAAGGTAACATTCAACTTTCACTGCATGATTTTAGTCATATTAAATATCCATTCCGTTTTATTTCTGTCAGTGGTCAAAAACCAAGCCCACTACTGAACACATAATATTTATTCTTTTGGTTCTAAGCACCCTAGGGCGTAAGCCGCGGCAAAGCATGGGGAGAAAAATACAGATCACGTGCAACACTGCTGCGTTTTGCTGCTTTTAAGACACCTCCTACAACATGCCTAAACCCGCTCTAAACCCGCTTTATGCGAGTTGCAGCGGAAGAAAGGGTCATGTTAGCCTAACGTTACGACAGGAACACCTCAAATCGTAGATATAAGCAAACAGAAAAAGACGAAGATAAATGCATGGGAAAAAACAATGTATTTATCAAAAATCTTATGATTCATGAAGTCCAGGTGTACCCTTTTTCCTTTTGCCAAAAGTGTCTTCGCTTAATGGAGAACTTTGTCGCTTTCCCTTTTTGTACTTTGTCGACTGTGGAAGTGCTTCTTTCAACATGACACTACGTTTCGAAACCTCCGTTACTTGCAAAGCTTCTGTCTCATTCGATATTATCCCAGGGAACGTTTCCTAAACAAAAAAATCGTGAAAATGATTTTAGCACGAACGTAATGTAATTTTGAAAACAAAACTACCAAACTGATCAGTTGAAGAAACTAAAAACTATACCTATACACTACCTTAATTAATTCGAGCGTTTGCTTGTACAGCTCTCGAGTTTCCTGATAAACTTGACTCTGACTGTCGTAGGCAAGAAACGCATTGGAGAACATCAAGAGAACATCGCGTACTAATTCCGTGTGGGACTGAATAACCCGATTTTCGATATTTTTACGAATAACTCCAAAATCCATAGCCCTAAGAAACATGCAATTTACATAATATGGAGCAATGATAACCGTTTTGATAACAAACCGTTTTATCCCAGATGACAGCTCCTGGGACAAAGGCTTGGTAAATAAGCTGGCATTGTTGAGGGTGCTCATTTCCTTGACAAAACCCGTAGACGACTTCTTAAAGCGGGCAATTTCAAGGTTACTTTCTCTGTAAAGAAAAATTATTCATGTTTTTTACTTTTCTTTATGGGACAGAGACGCTATGAATGAGTGATAACAAAAAACTGTATATACGTACATCAAAATCGAGTCTGTTTGCAAAGGTGATTTCTGGACATCTTCAGCTTCTTCTTTCACATAAACAGCGGCAGTGCCAACTGAACTGGAAATTAACAATTCTGTGCGCTCGCGGCTACTCTCGATGCTCGGTAGTTCAATTGAAGGCAACAACGCCTCTTCTGCTTTGGGTTGCAACCTATTCCGCAATGCTCCTATAGGAATGTCATCTTCGTCATCTGAATCAGCTGTCGCAATGGTTTTCCCAGACTGTTCCTCAACTAGAACTGAAATGTCCACGTTTCCTGCTACAGGTTGTTCAAGAACGGTTTCCGCAACTTCTTGAACAGTGGGCAGATTTGCTTCGTCTGGTTCTTCAAGGGAAGAAGACGTGTTTAGAATTTGCGGAATAGGCGAAAGACGGAGATCGCTGTCCTGTTCTACGCTAGCTTTTACATCTTCCACCGCTGAGCGTAAATCTAAAGAAAAATAGCATTATTCTTCGAGTCTCAAGTTAGTAGAATGTTAGTCTTTACGACTGTTACCTTCTTGACTAGGCAAAGACGCAGCGAGCTCTACACCAGAATCTGATACAGGCTCTAAAGGTTCTTTCTTGGTCCATACTTCGCCTCCTTGTAAATTACCTACTTCAACTTCTACAGGCTGCTCAATATCTCTTTCTGATTCTTCCGGTGCAAATTCATACACCGGATTTGTAACCGTCTGCTTTTCGTCCACTGCCGATTCGGGTTCAGGTTGTACGTACACTGACTGAAGTTCGTCCACCTCTTCTTTTTTCGGCGTTAAGGAGGTTGATATTTCTTCAACGACTTCCCCCTGTTCAATGTGTTCGACTCCTTGAACTACACAATCAAAGGGGAACAATTAAGAAAACAAATTTGACAACGATACGAAAACAGTTACCAAAAGTTGCCGTTTCTTGTACTTTTGAAGCGGATATTGGCTTGGACGCGGACCCTTGCAGAAGATTACTTAAAAGGGATGAAGAGGGAACAATCTTCGTTTCGACCGTTTCTTCTTCTATAATGTCTTTTACGTCCTAATTTCAAAATTAAGTAGAAACTTGTTTGGTGTTTAGATTCTTAATTTACTTCCAAAACAACTGCAAGAGTATGGTCATCTTCCTTCTCGGTTACTACAGGGAATTCTTTGTCAGGAACAGCTTCGTTGGCGGTCACATCTGTGACTATAGCTCCAATTATTATGTATGTGCTTTTTTTTTTACTTACTGATTTGTGGTTCGAGAACTGTTTGATTTTCGAGGATTTGGTCGACTGAGCCGTCTTGTACTGTATTTTCATGATCCCGAAGTGATTCTTCGCTACAATTAGCAATTAATTATAAAACCAGATCACTTAAAAAGCTTTACTTGTCAATCAGCTTCAAATATGGCGCTAACTTATCATCTAGAAGGCCAGATTTTAAAGATGCAAGTAGCTGTTTATACGAGTAGTAGCTTTTCTTGGCTTCGGCAATGGTGGCTCTCAATTCTTTTGCACGATCTACAACAAGATAATAACTTAGTAACCATACGACAGCTTGCAATGTCTTGCAAGTCGGCCTACCTTGAGCAAGTCTTGCATGCAAAATATCGGCGGTACTTCCATCAATCTGCGTTGCTGGCATAGTAGCGACGGTTTTTCCTTCAAAAAGACTCTCTTTCTTTACGAGATTTTGGTACTGCAGGGTACAATTTTCTTGAGAGTAGGAATCGGCAGGACGGTTTAGTTCGGTAAATTGTTTCAGACATTGTATGACTGGAAACCTAATAAACAGGAGTGTTTACAGTAGTACTAATAATGACATTGAAAATATAATGATAATGAAAGACCATTCACATTTCGCACTAAGCAAGAGAAATTGCATACCAGTTCGCATCACCATTTCGTAAAACACCGTCAATAAGACAGAGCTGTTCTCTGGTATTCCAACTTTCCATATTTTCTATGACAACACACGCGCATCTAAATTTTAAGATTTATCTTGAAAACAAAGTGCATCTAGTATAGAGACACTATACAAGAAAGCCAGTTTGGAGACTAGCACCCTCTCTTTTCAGGCTCTGGAACATCCAAGAATAAAGCGCGAAATCGAATGCTTGAGAATTGTTCGAATCGAAAATAACTTTCGATAGTTAAATGTATTTGCTATTTGAAATAAACAATTTCTTATAGGTTGAAGAATTTTTTAATTAATTTTGATGAAATCTTTGTTCGAAGCCTGATTTTAAAACCAATCTGAACGCAAAAAAGACGCAAAATTTAAATAAGCAATTTTTCAATTTCTTGAATCATTGATTAAAGATTAGTTTAAAGCCCAATTTGCATAAAGCCTATGCCAAAAGTCTTCTAAAATTCCTCAACTTTACTGACACCTTAGTTAAGAATCTTCAAAAACTATCTACTGTCCTGTCCCTCCTCTACATATTTTGTCCAATAATTACTCTCAATTACTTAAAACAAACAGAAATTTTCAACATTATACCCTGCAGAGTAGCACTTCCAAAGTCCAGTCCCGTTATTTAAAACAAGATAAAACTTACATTTTAAACTTTACCTTTAAAAATTTTGCAGAATATGTCTGAAATTTCCTAGGTCAAAGTGCAGTCACGAGAAGGCTTTATATAAAGCAGTTATAACTACTTGTGTTATACTAAATCTAATTCCTCCTTTCTGTAATCCATTCCTTTATAAATTTATGGAAAGAACACTTTTTTGCAAGTATTTATTGTTGTCATCTTAAATTAATCATACTTCATTTCCAGCGCTAAATAATTTAAAATAATACATACAAGCACAAACTGCTCTGTTATCTTTATTTTCCTGTAAAGATTATAATATATGATCCATTTTTGCCATGTAATTAAATATTGTATGCCGATGTTTTCTTTTTTGTTCAGCGTAGCAATGTTTGACGTTGAGTCCAGAGCTGACGTCATGTCGGACCGGCCAATGGAAAGGCTCTCTTCAAATCTGCCGACTTGTGCAATCAGGTACTAATTATTTGCACCATGGTACAATTACAATTGCACTATGGTACAATTAGGTATTTGTGTATTAGGTACTGCAAATAAAGATATTATGGCGACGTTTAATGCTTTTACAATAACTAACAGCATTTATTCAAGTTTGTATTGTTTTTAAATTATGTTTTTTGAAAAAACGGAATTTCACTGTCACGCATAAGGACTCAATTTAGTTATAAGTTGCATGACGGCAGTTGAAGCTGCAACAATCCATGGAATTCTATACAATGACACAGTTGCAAATAGAACACACGCTATAGCTGCAAGTCCCAAAACAAGTCTTGAACGCGAACTAAACCTGCGAAAATATAAACGCAAGTGAACGTAATTTCACTACTTTCAGCAAAATGAAGGGGGAAAAACTCAGAAAATTTCCTTACCGAGGTTTATGAGCCGGGAACGGATACCACATCAGTGGATGACAAACCCAGAAAACTAAAACTGGCAGTAATACGGGATCACTTGGGACGTACCTGAAAGTCTCAAAACGTTGTAAAGCTTTACACTTGATCTTATATTTTACCCATCATTCTTCACCCAGTGGATCAGAGTAGGAAGGCCAGTCATAAGGACGGTGAGCCAGAGACTCATGACGGTGAAAGACAACCTTTTAAAGTCTTGTACATTGGAATCCACTTGATTGTCATCTTTTACGAACATGAAAGCTTCAATTTGTTCTCGCTGAACTACGCAGAGCTAGACAAGTACCGAAACCCGACAAAATTTATTAAATATTCAATAAGTCCATAAATAGTAGCATACCACAAATACTGAGTGAATAAAACTTTTTTTTACTGGAAGGTTACTGTACAATGTTGACAACAAAAAATATATTTACCTGGAGGATTCCTAGTAAGATTCCGAGCAGCAAACCGACACTTCCACAAGTGCCGAATGAAATAGCTAGCATAACAAAAAGGGTAGCCGTACGATACGTTTGCAGCTTTGCAAGTACGTAACTAAACAACCACACTACGTAGACCGCAATGCCTAACCTTTTTCTAAATTCGAAAGATGAAACAGGATGGACACGAGTTAATTAGGATATTTAGATAACACAGAGTTAAGATTCTCTAAAGTTTATGGCTTGAAATTCAAAGACCAAAACTATTTCAGAACTGAGCTGAATATCTTTAAACTTTTTCTAAATATCCAGACTTACCCAAACTTTTCGAAAATGACACTCAGCATTACGAGTAATTCTAAGCACAATTGGACGACCAAAACTATGCCCAACGATACAAAATACAGCAATACGTAAACAATTGCTCCGGACAGTCCTTGTAAATTGCCAAGCTCACTGTCCGTTAAGGGTATACCAATGAATAATTGTTTTGACGAACTACGGAGAAAACTGAAATAGAAAAAAACGTCAATAAATATTTCCTGTCGCTGCCGTCTCACCTGAGAACGAATCCTATTGTACACGGCAGGAAGACTAGCTTTACGACAGATATTGCGGGGAAACACGTCACAAACGACGGAACGAATCCTTTTACATCAAAAGATTCAATCTGGTTTCTCAGCGTTTCGAGCAATACAGCTGCTACGAAACCAGGTATCAGCGGTCCATACAGGATAAGACTTTGTTTCGCACCGGCAAAATTATCCACTACAACTCTAAATATAATAATTAATAAATCTAAGGACATAACAGCAAATTCAAATTCCGTCGTACTTACTTTACATCATATCGACATTCTGGATTTGCTACAAGAAATACGCTGACACTATCTTCCGCATGTGAATGAGATGGTTTGGAAGTATGTAGAAACAGCGACTGCGCGATTACGTTGTTCGGGCTGGTAAAATGATTTAGTAATACACATAAAAATTTTTATAGATATATAATTACTGGATGACTTTGACGTCTTTTCCAATGCTCCAAGGAACCAAAAATTCAGCCACTACTGGTTCGTTACAACCCGCTGAAGTAACGGAAAACTTGTACGCTTGATGACTGAACTGCAGAAAGGGAATCTGAAGAATGGATGCGAAACCCTTGTCGTTGGATACAAATAGTGCGGAAGAGCTTTCACGCCCAAGCAAATGTGTGAATAGATTCCCACTTAAAACTGAAGTCCTTTCATGGGTCGAGAAAATATCAACTTCAATTTTCGATGACTGCGTCATAATATTACACAGCAAGTTACGTTATATGTTGACTTGTTTACCAATATAATCGCTTACTTTTTTCGCAGTGTTGGGTAAAACGAAAACCAAACCGAGAAATCCACGCTCTTTTAAAAGCAGCAAATTTAGACGAATGACTTTTTGATGTTTGCTGTAGCCTGGAAGATATTCTGCAAAGTCACGGAGACTGCGACCTTCCTCGCTATATTGTAATAAAATAGGTAAACAAAATTATATACTAATTATTCTATTTCATTCTAGTTTATCAATCGTTAAACAAGTATAAGTACTGAACAGTGAAATTTCACCATTCAGTACTTATACAGTGCCAATCTTGGAAACTATTTTAAATTCCTTTCCAAGATTGGCAAAAGGCATTTAGAATAAACTATCTCAAATTTACACTAAAAAGGACTTACCAATGCAACGTAGCCGAATGGCGTACCCCAAATCTGAAACAGCCATAAATACACTCCTTGTTGCCCATCTGCGACGATACAGCAACTAAATGATCTTTCGAAGAATTTTCTAATGAGTAGGTAACGTGCACATTGGTGTGGTCTTTCGGTTCGACAACAAACTTGAATTTTGTCACTTCTCTCCAAGAGGCGTCACGGTCAAATCTAATAGTATCATAGTTTGGTCGCACCCATCGCTTTCCCGCGCATTTCTATACCAAGATATGATATAAACAATATAAACAAACTTAAAATGATTTTATAGAAAATATTTACGTTTAACACGTGGTAATTTACCACATCTCTTTTTGTTTCTGAATCTTCAATAATCTGGTTAGTCTTCGTATCGACCATATCAAATAACGAACGTACAATGACTAGGACCAACTGCTTGCACCACGCCATGCACAAATGGTCCGTTGTTAACTGAACACCAGGAATACTTGTGGTCTAACACAAAAAAAGAACATTCAAGGTTCGATTTGCAAGAATTCGCATGCGTAACGTTTTTTTGTTTTCTTTATAAGCAAATTAAACAGTAAATAACATTGGCATATGATAGACCACATTAAAATTTGAAGATGTGTAATGTACAGGACTTACCAAAGCACTGATGGCAGGCGGGCTAACCAAAGTCAATTCTGATCGCACGTGCCAATCACTTGCGCCACCTCCAATTGATACCAGCATAACATGCTCTGTTTTTTTACGGTCTAGCTCCCAATCCGAGCGAACTTGGTCATAAAAGTTTAAGATATCTTTGTCGAGATTCAAAACGGGCGACCGGTGAGGCGTTGCAAGCGTGAATATAATAGACACGGTTTGCGGATTGAAGTCAGTGAAGGAAAATATTCCTTTGGCAATCATTCCACCCTAAAACTTAACCTATAAATTCAAACTATTTTCTGCTTTGTAGCTACGCAACTTTACCATAGAATGGCCGATCAAGACGACCGACTTGGGTGGGTATCGCGTATGGGAGTATAAGCTAAGTATATGGGGGACACAATGTTTAACAAAAGCGGCTTGTCGGACCAAAACTGATCCTTGTAAGGCAGAAAATTCTTCGTTTAGGTCTGCCGTGAAGAAATTAAAATGAAACGGCATCCGCGAGTCCACATATTTCCTCAGTGCCACTGAAGCGAGTGATCGAACTGGAGAAATAAAATTTATCAAAATTTAACACTGTGTGTTAGAAGTGCACGAAGATATTAAACCGTAGGATAGGGAAAGAGAACAGAAGCAGATTTCCAGTTAACCTAAATAACTAGAATTCACTGAAATACCCACGGACCAATCTAGATACGGCAAATCCGCAGACCGCGGATCCGCACGCAATGCGCTCACGTTCAGAAACCGGCGCAATAATTGTACTTATTCTGCAGTAATAAGGAAGTTTAGAAAGATAGAAATTAGCTGCTAGACAAAAAGGGCTCCGTCGATTTAAACTACACGAAAACCAAGAAGCAGCATTTGTTTTATTAGTAATTGCTGGGACAAAATCGCTATATTCCTACTCAATCATTTCCCGATTCAAAGTACAGCAATTAAGAAAGATTGCAACTCTGGACACTTTAAAAAAAATTGTGAGCACAGAAAGGTAGAAAATTGCTAGCAGTTGACAAATTCAACGCTGAGTTTTTTAATTGCTAAATTTCTCCCTACAATTTTTAAAACTTAGACGCACTTACCTTGTTTGTAGGACCCAGCACTTCCTGGTATGAACAGCACAGGAATACCATTGAAAGCGTCTTTTTGCATTCGGTCTGCGTGATTATCTTCTCCATAAACGAGCAGTCTGTAAACAGGAAATTCCATCTGAATATCCTTGTGCAGATGCAGTTCCTTTAAGAGAGATGGAGGCTAAGTCAAAACCATACCAATACGAGAACTGCAATAGTAACTTATGAAATTACACAGTAACTTAAATGTATACTGTAAAAAAATATCTATTGGTGCAAAACCTTAGGTTTGTTGTCTTATTTCTTTTAAAAATAATTGTATTTAATCGAAAATCTCAAAAATACGCAATTACTACAGCTAGAAACTTGTATTCGGGAATTCACTATCCATTTACAAAACTTACTGTAAACTGAGGATATCCGTACATGTAAGTCATTTCACATTCATTTGGAAGTCGACGGAATATTAAACTATGAATTCCGATGCCAAATAGCACGAACGAAATCACCAATCCGAACAATTTCACGGTATAATTTACTTTCATGGCTCAAAAATTCAGTTAATATTCGTAACTACCACATTTATAAATATAATAACAATCAAAATGTTTAAAAACACCGGATGTTTACATTCTTCAAATCCCTTGCGAGTAAGCTATCCGTACACTTTTCGTTCCAGATCCGATGTTTCTAGTGAAAGAATGATAGCCGCAAGGCATTCATAAACCGAACCAAAATGGTCTCATCCTATGAACCCCGTTGGAATCCACTAGATATCATTTTTATATATGCTCGAGCACGTTAAGCTAGCATGACAATTTCCTTCCAGTTTCTAGTCCGCTGCAACTCGCATAAAGCGGGTTTAGGCATGTTGTAGGAGGTGTCTTAAAAGCAGCAAAACGCAGCAGTGTTGCACGTGATCTGTATTTTTCTCCATATGCTTTGCCGCGGCTTACGCCCTAGGGTGCTTAGAACCAAAAGAATAAATATTATGTGTTCAGTAGTGGGCTTGGTTTTTGACCACTGACAGAAATAAAACGGAATGGATATTTAATATGACAAATATAATGTTCTCTGACAAAAAGAGGGGTGACTGACTAGCACGCTCAATCACAGGCACAAAATGATTGGGATTCCAGGATGTTGGAGGGACTAAACGTCCATTTTCCTTCTTCGTGAAGTTTGCCAAAAGCCCAGTCCACAAAATTCGAATAGTTTCAGAGGAAACGGCACCGCTTGGTGAAAACGTCTCGTTTAAAAAATTCGCTTGATGAGATGCTCTGATTCCATCCGCTTTCGGATAAACTGACTCCACGGCTATCTTACAAACATTAGCCAAAGCTGGGAATGCAATAATGCTCGAATATTCCCGATCCCTGGCGTGTTCCATGGAATAGTACTTAAAACAGTCTTCCGCCGGTGGAATACCTGTAGGGCACACTGAGTCAACGCCCGTGAATTTAACACGGTCGAAAGTGAATCCTGAGTACTCGACTAGGGTTCCAATTTGTTTCATCGAGAGGTATCCTGCCGACTCCCTGGAGTACAACTCATAATTGGTTGCTAATTCGACCACAACTCGGCAGCGCAACTCAACGGCATGCCTTTGGTTGCCGAACAAAGACAAAGAAGCGGAATTGTAGAAACAATTCCCATCTCCATTGCTGCACAAAGCTAAACATTCGCTCAAACGCTCGGGCAAAGTACTGGAAGCAGTTGTGTCAATTTGGTCAATATTAAAACTCTGAGATTGCCATATTGCCATACGCTTCGGGAGAGGGTAAGCATCGAACTCTGTTTTCTTTGAAAAACACGCCTGCCTAAACTTCTCAAAATGTTCGTTACTAATCAGTATGGGCGCTCTTGAAGAACTATCGTAGGCCGACGCAGGCAAATTTGCTCTACGTTCAAGATCGCGTAGACAATTTTTAAAAAACTGCGCCCTTGATTTACTCATATTAGTAAAGAGAGAAAGGGTTAATCTGTTAGAAGAAAAAAGTCAAATAATCTAATCCAGGGTTAAGAGGAAAAAAAATAATCCGGGTTAAAGAAGAACAGAACTAAATAATCAATCCAAGAAAAAAGTCAAAGGGAAACACAGAATGCAATAAAAAATAACCTTACTGAAAAATCTAATCCAAGGTTAAGAGGAACTACATTAAATAATTAATCCGGGTTAGAAGAACTACACTATAAGGCACTACGCTACAATTGCTAGCTAACATGCGAAACACAGTGAAGGACTGAAGGAAGAATGGTTCAATGCAACGGCGTTATATAGTGTGCTGCGGCATGCAACCCTCGCAGCGGATCGCTAGCCCCTCCCCTAACATGGCTGAACCCGCTTTTATGCGAGTTGCAGCGGCTTGCAGCGTTCGAAAAGGGTTATGATAGCCATTCCAGTTTCGAGCAAAGTTCAGTATTGATTCAAATTTGATTTGAAAGTTCAGTATTCAGCTTTGATTGTCGAAATGCAGCGAAGCTTTTAATTTTTAATTTCTTTGAAAAACTAACCCCACGAAGTGAACATATGTTTTACTTTCAAGTCCTGTGTGTTTTTGACTTTCAAGTGGCACCATCTAAAGCAAGCAAATGCAAATATTCAAAACAACATATATTTTTGTATATACATAACAAAACTCAGGTTCTCACGCATTGTATCAAAATAGCATAATTAAAACCATTAAAGATTAGGACTCAAAATGAGTGGAACAGCTGAAGTAATTCCGTCTGTTCTAGTTAGAAGTATAGATTGCAAACAAGGAGCCGTTCGTGCAGTCAGATTCAACGGTAAAAAAGCAATAACAATTTCAGACTAATTCGTAATTGTGTTCTAATTAACTCTGAATTAGTCGATGGCAACTACTGTATAACGTGTGGATCAGATAAGAGCATAAAATTATGGAACCCTCATAAAGGTTTTGCCTTAAAGACCTACTCAGGCCATGGCTATGAAGTATTAGATGCCCAAGGTTCCTGTGATAGCAGGTTTATAAACAAAAATTATTATAGAAAATTTAAGTTATTTATTCATTTTGCAAACATATCATTAGCCAAATTGTTTCCTGTGGTATGGATAAAACCGTCATTCTCTGGGATGTAAGCACTGGTCAGCCTATTAGAAAATTTCGGGGTCATATGGCAACTGTAAACGCAGTTCGGTTTAACGAAGAATCCACTATAGCAATTTCCGGATCCGTCGACGGCTCACTACGGTGTTGGGATTGTCGTACCAAGCAAAACTCTCCCATTCAAGTACTTCTGCGTCTGTCTAAAAAGCATAAAGCCTTTTTTTCTCTGAGTATAAAGGATAAAGGACGCATGTAATGTTACACATTTTGATTGTTTAGATCATGGAAGAAGCTAAGGACAGCATTACATCCATTCAAACGTCAGACCACGAGATTTTAAGTGGATCTGGCGATGGAAAAGTCCGTCGTTATGACGTACGTAATGGTCAACTTATGACAGATGAAATGGGCCAATCAGTGTCTTGTGTTAATTTCACCCGCGATGGCCAAGGCTTAGTAGTTAGCTGTTTGAATAATTCCGTGTACCTCATGGATAAAGATACCGGCGAAATGCTGCAAGAGTAAAAACATCTGTTTTAATCCTCCAATAAAAATAATTAACTATATGGTACATTGATTATCTCGTGTTTCCCTTTCTAGATATGTGGGGCATGCAAATAAGGATTACAGAATCGAGAGCTGTCTAAATCATACAGATACTCATGTCATGTCAGGATCTGAAGATGGTCACGTATACATTTGGTCATTAGTCCATGGAGACGTAATCGCCAAGATTTTGCACCCAGAAAGTCGCGTGGTGCACTCCCTAACCCCGCACCCAACCGAGATCTGTCTTATTACTGCAGCACAAAGCAAGATTTTTGTCTGGAGGGATCATTTGCCTGAAGATGAGGAAGATGTAGGATCCTAAAAATCTTAAAAGTTCGAGTTCGTTAAGTAAACGTCCTTTGTTTTTGACATTTTTATAGCTTGGATTTATTTGAGCACTTTTTAATTGATTCAATAGACATTATATTTCTGTAAAGAAAGGAAAAAAACATGGAAAATTAAACAATTTCAACCAGTAAAGCGAAAGACTCCACATCCGTAAAGTTTTATGTATCCCACATTTCACGATTTTTTCAACTTAGCTCGAAGCCAGCCCCAGATTCCAGTGCGTAGAGCAACTTGGTTCGCAACGTAGCTTCGTCTTTATATTCCGGAAGTTTCAGCAAGTTCATACATGTGCTTGCTGTGGGTAATCGGTCTTCTACACCTGCATTTTGTATGCAAAATGGTGGATCTAATTCCTTAAGTGAAAAAAAATAATCAATTTAATCAGTGAATTAATGAAAAAAGAATCGGAATATTCAATTGAAACAATCACGGAAATTACTTTAAAGCCTAACAAAGGCGGTCTGGAGCAGCTAGTAACGTAACGGAGTAATTTACGACGAAGTTTATCATCAAAACTATGTACGACTCGCCAGAAATTCTGGATAACAGGATGTTCGGGGTTGTAGCCTCCAGCGTAATTAGTATGTCGCTTTAGGTCCTCTACATCTATAGGCGTGTATGCACCCGATATTAAAATCTGCAGCTCGCGGTAGTTGAACATCTGGAGCCACTCAATATCTACCACATTTGCCAATCCCTTGCAAAACAGAACGTTATGCAACTTGAAACTTTGACTTTAAAGTTAATTTACTTGTCGAAACGCGTTGCATTGCATGCGAATCTGGCGATTTAGCTTATAGTCCGCCACCAAATGGATATATTCAATACGATTAGATGATGTGACGGCAATATTTGACCCATTAGGCTTCAATTCTTCCACCTAACAATCAAAAAGAACATTTGTCTCAAGAATTGGACACCAATAGAACAAATTTAATTGATTAATTAAGTGATTGATTAATTTCTTTACTTTCGTTTCGCCCAACTCGTTGCTGACTAACGTGAAATCCAAGCCTAAATCACCCACATCGCCTTCATAATGCCTTAACGATATCAAATTGCGGTACAGTACAGGGTCCAAAGACGCCAAATGATGAATATCGGCTGTGGCTTGCCCCAGTAATTTCGACAAAAAGAAATCTGCGAACGGTAACTCCACTAACAAATTTTCATACAACGCCTGAAACGAAAAAGATCAATTTTATGCTCTGAAAATATAACTAAAACAAAGCCGTTCTATTTACTTTGCCCAGTATTCGTCCAATGAAATAATAATGTTTGGGAAAATCTTCGACTATAAGATTCACGTTAGGGTTAGGATAAATTAAGTTATCAGTTGTCATTTTGAAAAAGCCACGATTCGGATCACACGACGTTTTGAGTAATTCCGTTAAGAATTCCCTGAAAATTCCTCCTCCATCCACGCCAGCTTCATCTAAACCTACGGCATTCACCAGCTGAATTCGCATTTTTAGCTTCAAATTCGGCTCTGTGTAATTAACGAAACAATGTATTATTTATCGCACGATATCTTATAATTAATACCATTTTCAATTGAAAGTTTCTCAAAAGCGTCTTCGTAGAGGTAATTCCTGCGCACCATCACACTGATAGCTGCTCCTTGCAAAAACTGGGTCATATCGCCTTGATGCTGTTGCTTGTCTGCTGCCAATAGCTGCTGAAATGCGCGTACACGGTCCGGAAATGAAATCACAAAAGGGATTTCCCTCAAAACGGCCAATGTACGCACCTCTCTTGT
The DNA here is from genome assembly GCA_023053545.1 of Lepidurus packardi. Taxonomy (NCBI): domain Eukaryota; kingdom Metazoa; phylum Arthropoda; class Branchiopoda; order Notostraca; family Triopsidae; genus Lepidurus; species Lepidurus packardi. The sequence continues at coordinate 9,193,125 of JAKZAN010000005.1, read as the reverse complement.
TGACAGAGGCGGTCCCTCATCCTCTATAAAGTCGACACATTCTATCACTCATTTCTGTCATCCAGTTTAATTACTTACCTAACTGAGTTCGGCTTAAGGCCATGAGGCCTCGAAATGGTCGATAAGGGCGTGTTTGCACCCTACGCAAGGAAATCTGGGGGCGATCATGAGGTAAAGACACTCTGGAAGAGATCCACATGTTGGTGGGGCAAAACGGGCGTTTCGTGTCTCGACTATGCAGCTGCCTCACCAAATGGACCGTAACCTGCCACGAAAATAGAATACAAGCTCAATAGAATGGAAACTTAGTTAAAATTTTCTACTTTTTTCGCACTTTAAACAGATGAATCCAAGTTTGCGTGCTTTGCCTCTCTTCGTGGACTTTGGGAACCCGACTCTGGTTCAACGGAGCAAATCTATTGGATTCTGCTCGCGAATCCGGATACGCGAGTTCTACCAGACCCAAGCAGACATCCTTTAAAGTGTTACACATTTCATTGACTTGACGAATGGAAAAGGGCATCGCTCGAACTACATTCCCTCTGCTACTTTCACCTAACAAAAATTTAAAAATCCTTTAATTTTATTTTCCTTTGAAGAATTTAACAAGTTTACTTAATAATTCTCCATAGAATTCATCGTCATGGAGAGTAATCAACAAGTGGCTAAATAGCGCACAAAATACCGCCAAAAGCGGCACCAGTTTCTGGCTATCCTCCAGGGTCATGGGAATTCCTTTGGCCAGCATTTGAACTAACGGCTTGGATTCCGAGCTGAACAACGAGACTTGGGACGTGTTTTGGATTGCGAACCATAATTGGCGTAGGATAGAAGGCTTGAAGGCTAATGTATACAAAATCCTACAGTAAAACGTAATTCATTAGTACCTAAAATTGAAAAGAAAGAAATGATTATGAATGTCTTAACCTGTAATGATGTAATGCAAATTTGTCTGCGAGGAGTAAATGATGACAAATTTGGCACAAATTTGCCAAAGTTTCCAATCCCATCTGGGCGTGGTCCAAAACTGACACGACAGTTTGGACAAAGGAAGGTTCACTCAGCAGTACAATGCTACATTCCATGACAGTCTTGATTTCATCATCTGAAGCTGCCATTTCTATATCGTTGTCTTCCTCAACGTCCTCTTCTTCGGTTCGCTCGTAAGAAACCGTCGCGTATTGGGAAATAGAAGAAGCGTGCGTGCTTAAAACGGACAAATACTGACTTAAAACCTTTGGCTCTTTCAAACCTAACAAAGAATTCCTTTGAAATCAAATTCTTTATATTAAAAAGTTGTTTTTGTTCATTGTTTTACTAGAATGGTTGTGACCCAAAAGCACCAAACCGTAAAACAGCCACGGATTGACGTTTTTTTCATTGGAAACTGCTTGGATCAGATCCAAGAATGGAAAACGATGTCCCAACGCTGCTAACGATGGTAAAACTAAGTAGTCGACTTGCTCGGAGTAGCTTTTGATAAGAAAAGCTTCCGAAAATGCTTTCATTGCCATTTTTCTATACAAATCATCGAATAGCAACTCTTTTTTTAGAGTAAGTCGTTTATACTTGTAAGATATATCGGTAGAATAGACTTGTAAAGGCTTTAAAAGCATGTCGATAAGAGTGGCAGCAAATGCAGTAGGTGGTTTGGAAGTTTTGCCGAGCATGGGTGGAACTTTTGCATCGATAATGTATCTTAAATCTTCATAATAGCCTACAAAACAGAAGAGCATTAATTTTTGTTCAGTAATGTTGACTAAATAAATAGTCACCTTTTTGGAATAAAAATGTAAGCAAAAGAGCCAACGAAGGTTCAGAGCCATGCTTGAGCCACGTATCTTTGTTGGTGGCTGATTCCAAGATTCTGAAATGAATGGCTAACGGCATTTTGGTTTCTAAGTCATTTCGTATCACGAAAACGACATGGTGGAGTGTTAGTCGCAGATATTTCGCAAGTCTTAACGGCCAGGCATTGTTGGGAAGGTGGCAAGCTTGTACAATTGCAGGAAGAGCTCTTAAAAGCAGTTGTGAAAGCCAATTCTAAAAAGCAAGGAAAAATGCCGCGTATCATGTAGGAAGTTTCGGAGGAATTTTTAAGTTTTACCAGCTTGGACGAATCGAGTTTTTCATCATAAAAGAAGTTCATGTACTTAAGGAGGAGGGATAAAGTTTCTAAGTTGGAAATATTGGGGATTTTTTGTAACGAAGTCTGTAAATCTTCAAAGAGTTTGCGATGGACTTTCTTTTGAAAAGAACGAACCAAAAACCCTCGTACGAGGGCTTGGATTTTGACTGCACTGTCAATCTGTTTTCTCAAATCCTATTAAAGAATAATATAACAGTAATAGACTTAGCGGCTAATGAAACCAACTAGATGGTGTGGTCAATTTCTTACTTCTCTTTTTTGTCGTTCCAAATGAGCTCGTGATAGGAGTGAATCGCGTTGTTCTTTTCGACTGGTACCCCCTAAGTTTTGCACGGGTTTCCTACGGAAATCTCCTTCGAAACTATACATTATTCTTTAAAATATTAGGACCGCAAAATTGATGTAATTTTTAACGATTCTAAACCGTCCTAAACTGTTTCGTAAACACTTGTTCAATCATGTATTTATTTTCATTGTTAAGGAATTCGACGCGAAGGCCACCTGTTCGGCGAGATAATAACTTTGTAGAAAAGGCCCTCCAACAGGAGAAACTGTAAACACATGAAACTATTGGTACCTCAGTGTCGACTCATGGCGGTGCTAGTCCCTACAAAGTGCAACATGAAACTATTGTCTTGCACTTTGGAGGGAAATTCGTATCTCCGCTTCGGTTCGTGGTGCTGCTGTTCCCCTCTAAAGTGCAATGAAAAACCGCTTCTCAGAAAAGCCCTAACCTAACCTAGCCTAATTTAATCGAACCTAGCCTAACCCAACCAATAGTAACACTAAAAGCATATGAAGCTAGTTAGTTGGACTTTGGAGGGGAACAGCAGCGCCATGAATAGACGCGGAGGTATGGAGGTATCAATAGTAGCTCTGTTTCCTTGTCCTTGTTTTGGCCAACAGGGCACGGAAATTTTGTAGTTCCCGAATGTTCAGTTTTCTTTTTTATAGAGTTTTAGCGTTTCAAATCTGCTAAGCTAACTAGAAAATGGAGCATATTTGCCTTGAATATAACACACGCAAAAAGTCATATTCCACGCTCAGTAGCGTTGAAGTTCTCATCGAGTGTCCGAGTTATTCCGTAAAGATAAAAAATATGTAGCACTTCACAGGAGAGGAGTCCAACTTCACAGAAGACCCTTTGGTGTTATATATCTCCTTGACTGTATTATACAAAATGTTTTTGACTTATTCAGAATTGTGTCACTTCCCACGCTTTTCAGCAACGGCATCTAATTTTTATTCTTACTTTATAAGTGATGCATAAGTTCATTAATTATTTTATTTTTGATCTAGTGTATATGTGTTATGCTGGATAAGTTTTGTCGGTCCGTTTCTGTAAGTTAAACCCTAACAAGAAGAGTTTATTTGAGAGTTCTATCAGATTTGAATAGCGCGCGTTCCTTGAAAAGCCACAGGGGCCGTGCTCCCAACTTGCAGCCTCGCTTCAGTTGCGCTCGCGCAGCCGAACATGGTGGTTGTGCGGACGAGTTGGTGTTGCAATGATTGTCTTTTAGGATAGTTGTGTTTTTAAAGGTAAATCTTTTACTTTATTCTTAGTTACGTACAACATTCGTATTGTCCGTAATCATTGGTTTAGCTTCATGTGGAGTTTTGGCGTGTTTTCAGTGCGCTGTTTCATTTTCAAACGTTTGGACCTGTAGACGTTTTATCACGAAAGAGACGATTTTGTTACATTTAGGCTGCACGAGTCCAAAAAAGATGCCGCTAGGGTTATCCTTTGTAGTAAATACTTGCTCAGTTCGCAATTGTTATTATTATTTTAGACGAGACGCCCTTAATTCTTCGCCTTGTTTGCCTGTTATGCAAATTAAGCTGACTGAAAACATGTGGGAGAGTTATGTATGGGATTTAGGAAAGATTGGTTAAAGCTCAGGTATACCTTAGCCTATTCATATTACATTCTCTTGATGGCACATGCGTTTTGTATTGTTTTAGAAAAGCCTTGCAGAAGAAAGGGAAAACTTTCGAATGCAACTTTTGAACGCTGCTTTTGCTTATCGGATGCGTAACACAATGAAGCAGACCAAACAAAAGTTACAGTACCTGATTATATCAATTGCCACGTGTAATCTTACTATAGTAAGTAAAGCTATACTCCTTAATTATTTCTCATGTACTTTATCAAAGAAAGTTCTCATAGTTGCAAACTGTATTTGCATGTTGTTAATTTATTATTCATTGGGAGATGTGCATTGATTGTGTACTTGCTCTTAGTAATCTCTGTACTGTCAAATAGTTTTTTCATGAAATGTAATGGTTTTCACAAAAAGTTGTTCCGAAATTCCCCATGCTAACCGCCTATACCAAGCTAAGGTATAAGGGGAACCTTAAATGTATCTAATAATTTAATATAATATAGTATATAGGAAATAATAAAAGGAATATAATTAGTCCGTTTAAGGCTCACAATCCAGTGTACACTAGTACACTCAATCTGCAGTACACAGGTTCGTCGTCCTTATGACGTAATTATTAATACGGCTTAATTTTTTTGTTATCTTTGTGTGGTTAGCAAATGAGCAGAAATTTCTTCAACTCGGTTAAGTCATTGGCTCCTTGCAAGGTTAGGTACATGTCGTTCTTCTGTCGAATTGTCCTTGCATCTGCGGCCAAGATTGCTGTACCACGCTGGAAGTACTTGTGCCAAATCCGTAACTGCACCGATCTATTGGTATTATACAATGGTATTATACTATAAATATGCCATGTGTTTATATGCATTTCAGACCTAATGTATTTACTGTAGGTATTTAACGTTCGTGGCTTCTGATTTCGGTATATAGAAAGAGGAGAAGACTATTGAACGATCCTAAATAAGATTCCTTGCTGCTTTGACGTACTAATGGATCTCCTGGCTGTCAATCTGGTGGTTGTACGCATCACGTTTCAATTATTAACCCTTCCAACAGCGGCTATCGTACTTTTAAGGCAAGATGGACACAGTGGAAGGGTCCCGATGTTCAACATGGCAGCTTTTGAGTTCGACTTTGTGTTATTTGAAAAATTCTGAGAATTTAGTAGAATTGTAACGTTTTTGCTTTTCGTGTATAGTTATACTCCCAAACTTTGCTCAGTTTTCCAAATCTCAGTTTTCCAAAACTCAGTTTTCCAAATCTGTTGGAATTTTTCTTTGGTGACTTTTGTTACCTCCAAAAATAAGATCTTAAAATTATGCAAATGAGCTGTTTTGCTCACCCCCCTCGGAATTTCTTATTTGCTTTTTTACTAGACCCAAAACGTTCCCGCAAAATCTAGTTTCCAAAAATTTCCTTTCCGTGTGTGATTTTTAATTTTGGTAATTTTGCGTAAATAAAGTGAATTTGGCAAAAATTTTGGTAATTTTTGCGAGATTTTTCAAAAAGTCCGCTAAAAGGGGTGTGTCCTGTGAAAGAAGACGAATCTTATTGGTGGCTTGGACCAAAAAGGGGGCGTGGCTCCTTTTCGAGCGGGGAAAGCGTTTTCAGGGCTTTTCTCCATAAGGAATAATGCTGTATCAAGGGGGTCCCCTTCAAAAATCGTGAAAAATTGAAAGCCTCGCCCCTTTCCCTTTTCCCAACTCCCCTGCTCGGTTTCCTATCCCCATATTCGAGCTCGTGATGCCGAAGCTTCAAAATTTCGAATATAGGAATAGGAACATTGCCGGGAAGGCATAAGGTATAGAGAAAGATACCCATTTAATATTTCGTTTTTTTCACCAAATAAATTGCCTCGACTGGGTTTCGAACCCACGACCTTTCGATCACAGAGCTTGGGTCTTAGCCACTCGGTCATAGGCTTATATTTACTATAATGTGAAACTTCTATAAATACAAATATGAACTGAGCCGGTGTACAGTGTATGAGGGTAGCATCCATCCTTTGTTCGATTTAAAAAAATTTGACGGTTCGCCCATAGCCATGACTTGTATTCTCTAGAAGTTTGCATTGTATCGTCTTCATTTTGATTGTATTTAAAAGTGTAATTAAAAAGCTTAATTTTGGATTGAGTCAAAATCGCTCGAAATAATTACAAGGCCATTTGTTTGTTTTACAGTATTTTTATTAAAAGCTCACACATGCAAGTTCTCACACATTACTGTTACCGTAGTTCGAAACACTAAAAGATGAAAGAAAAAAATGGTCTTGAATTTTTTTCAATTTCGAAGAAAATTAGATGTAGGAAAATAAATTAGTTGCACATTGAAGAGGAACAACAGCGCCACGGAGTTCCGACTCTGTTGGGGTGGACGTTTGCATCGTTACGGAGTTTTACTTCTCTTTTTAGGGGGGAATCCATCTTCAGAATGTTTGCAAACTAAATAGATTGTTAAAACGATTCATGTTAGTGAAGCAGAATAATGAATTTACTTAAGTTAGTAAAACAGTCCATTGTTTTAAGTTCTCAGAGTTGACAATTTATTTACTCTAGCAAAATAACAAGGCACTCAGTGCTCAATATTTGCAATCAAAGGGAGGGTACTATAGCTGCCCTGCACAAAAGTTATACAAAGTTTGCCCTCTTTTCCGCACATGTTTGTCATGCCCTGCAGAAGTTTTCCACCGTTTTGTCAACTTTTCTCCGGGGGAGTGAAATAATATTTTGTGTCTTGGGTTTTGCACTGACCTGAACATCCGTAAAACATCAAACAAATTCCAATAAAAAATCGTCAGGAAGAATTAAAAACCAGTACAAAAATCTGTACACTCTACAAATGCATAACTTAAGGAGTGGGAAATGTCAGCTTTAAAAAAAAAATTGAAGATAATTTTAGACAATCGGTATTGTTTTAACTTAGATGGGGAAATTTGAGTAAAATAACATTCAATGTGGGAGAGCGACTTACAGTTGGACATGTAGCAGCAACGACATTTTTCAAATTGAGCAGAAAATTGCTATACAACTTCACAATCATTACAAAAATAGGAGTAGGTTCATTCATAATAATTAATTCAAAACAAAACATATATTGGGGAAGGGAGTAATGGGCAGAGAAAATAATACTTAAACGTTATCCAATCCCATTCCGCTGTGTTGTATGTATGTGTGTGAGGTATGGCAAGCTAAATCAAACCAACACTTTTTTTTCCTTTCAGATTCAAACTTTCCAGAGAATTTCCCAAACACTCGAAATCACCCACAAAGCTTTTTAATCTTTGGGGACTTTTTTTTCTGTCACGAGTACAAGTTTGATTTTTTCATTCTCACCAGTTTTTTGTTCTTTTGGCAGTTCCAAAACATTCAAACGCACTTTTCGGTGTCCAAGTCACTTTTTTTTGGCGTTCCAACAAAAAATGCAATATTTAAAATTTGTAAAAAAAAATTTCCCCGAGTTTGGCTAAGACGTTTTGAATTGCTGCTTTTGTATCTGGGCATTTGACGACGAAGTTTTTTTTGTGTTTTTTTCTTCATTAAATAAAAAACCTTGACTTGGTTTAAAGGGGGTATACACTTTTTTTCCCAGTCATTTAATTTTTTTTACCCATATTCCTTACGGAGAAATTACAGATAACTTTTCTTAACGATATATTTTGGGTTATGTGGCTGGGGGAGGGGCAAGGTCATCCTCAAACTCTGAGGATCGAGTGGTTGCGGTACTGGAAGTGGACGAATTGGTACTGCTGCTCACACTGAGGCTTTCGCGGTAGCGATCGCGCTGATCTCGATGATCCCGGTCCTTTTCTCGCTCGCGTTCACGTTCGCGCTCTCGTTCACGTTCTCTTCGTCTGCGGTGACGATGGTGGTTGGAGTCCATGCTGGAATAAGGGGTGTGGACTTCAACTTTCACTTTGGCGGTGGCGGTCACTTTGGTCACGTGGGGGCCGTGACTGTGACTCGAAATTCGGAGAGGCGGTGATGGACTCGATGGAGGAGAATCACTGCCAGAACTCTGCACAAACGTAAACAAAACATTCAGAATAAGTCAAAACTCAAAGTACTTCCCAATCATTTTTACTCGAATGACTTATAGAGAGCAAGAAGCAATGAATCTTTAGGAAGCAAAAAAAGAAACAGAATCATTTAAAAGGAAATGAAATTGTTCGAAGCATTGAGTCAATGAAGGAGTTTGAGTTTTGGATTCAAACGCGACTGAATCCATGGTCTGGATGGAAGGAAAGAGGTGTCTAATGGAAAGGAACATGTTTACAATTAAGAATGACAGAAAGCAGGCGCTAGATTGACTTAGAATCCGTTAATATCGTTAAGGATTCCGAAATTGCATCGGGAAACTTACATGATCCGAAGCGTAACGAGTCGATTTGGACGAAGAATCACCGTTGTATGTGGTCGTTTCCACAACAACTTCTGGTTGTACCACGATTTCGTGACTCGACGTCCAGGACGGCGATTCTTCTGTGATGGTGGTGAGCGAGAGCTCTGATCCTCTCAGTTTCCGCGGCATGTACGCCACACTAGCGTTGGATCCTGATCCGCTTCGATTTCCGTGGTGATCCCCACTACTTTGCCGGTGGTCCCGCCCACTACTGCTCCCGCCATTACTGCCACTCCCACTTCGACTCGATCCCACGCGAGTTATAATAGGTTCCACCCGATTGCACCTCGAGATGCGTTCTAACTGCGGTGACGGTTCTGGGGTGGGCGTGGAAATTCGGTCGTCGTAATCGTGCGGAATGATCTAAGAGAGAAATCAAATGTTTTTATTTATTTTGTTAGATTTTAGGAGAATTATTGTTTTACCTCTGGTGGGGGTCCAATGAGGGACAAGATGACTGGCAGAAACACAAGGCCGTTCGCTAGACCCAAGATTACAAGGGCAAAGAATACGTAGAAGAAATACCTAACAACAACAAAAAAATGATCAGTTTTGGTTTACATTTTATTTGTCACTTCTATAGAAAACTTATTGCCCTAACAAGGAATATGGACTTGCTCCACGTTCGTGATATTTCAACTTGTTTTTTACGGTGCAACTCAACACCGGAAGCGTTCAAACATCAGATCACGTCGTTTAAGTTGCTATCAGGATACGTGGATCGTTTTCAAGTTGACAGGAAGTATTGGTAATTTCACTTAGGATCGTTTAAAAGCTTTAACAAACGAAGCCATACGTTTGCAATACATGGATACGTGGATCGTTTTCAAGTTTGCGATACGTGGATCGTTTTCAAGTTGACAGGAAGTATTGGTAATTTCACTTAGAATCGTTTAAAAGCTTTAACAAACGAAGCCATACGTTTCCAATCCACCCAACGTGAAAACAGGAAGATGAAAAAGAAAAAGCGGAGTGAAACTTCCGTTATTCCGAGAAACTCTAAAAGGCTACCAAGAACTTGGATTTCTAAACAAGATAACACAAGGCCAACGGTAGCTGTGTCGTTATCCAGAAAGGTAATATAAAAAAAGCCTCAGGTGGAGACGCTTTGCCTCATTAGTTACGGTTCTCTGAGCCTCACGCTGGTCAACTAATTTGGGGAGGGAAAAAAATGAAGGGTCCCCTCCGAATTTGATATCACTTCGAAACAAAAAATGTGTGAAGGGCATTTCTGTGCTAGTCGTTATGCAAATGGGAAGGAAAGCTTTTGCTGAATGAAGTCACTTGGCATGCCAAGCCCAAGAGAGAAGGTTATTATGACTCAAGATGACCAAATTAGGGCACACATTGCCCCGTAGTTCCTCACAAGGAGTTAAAAGAAGGAAACCCATTCAGCATTCAAACAGAGGGGAATTTCGGGTGAATTTGTAACAATTTGAATACGAAAGAGGAGAGAGCGAGCGAGAAATGCCAGAGGAAACTAATAATAAAAAAAATATTGTGCGTTTTTGCCTTTCTTGGTCAAATAAAGTTCCACACCACCACCCAGAAGTTTGGGGAGCAGGATGGGTTATATTAGTTACTGGATATTTAAAATTCGATTAGGGTGGCCTTCTCCTTAGTTGTTAAACTCTAAAGTCACGTGTGGCTCCCTTTTTGCCTTCCCTAAAAGTTGGGCTTGATGAAGTTAGCCAGCAGTTTTTTGAATGTGTTCTACGTGCCTCGTTTGCTTAAAAGTGTTGGACACAACAGACCCCCCCCCCCCCCCCCCCTTCTTCTCCTCGCGTAAGATCTTGCTGCGCATTAATTTTTATGACCCTGTTTCGTTTGTTCTGTAGGAGGGCGAGATTTCGTTTCTTTTCTTACAAAAATCATTTCAGGGTAAGGTGCGAGTACTTACTTGACAATAAAGTCGAAATCCGAGAAAGCTAGCATGACGATACCCAACAAGGTGGACAAAGCACCGTGCATCACAGGGGCGAACATGTGTTCTAAGGCCATTTGCATGCGTCGATTCCGGCTGCCAATGCTCGTCACAAAACCCTAAAGTTAAAACATAATACAAAAACGTGGTATTAATTTTCACAAATGGAGACTGCGACCTGGTCTTCTGCTTCTCAGACCAGTTTTTTTTTAAATTGTATTTCTCCTTAGCATCAAAACTTGACCCATTCAGGTAGTCTTTTAAATAGAGTTCTTATGGGAAATCCAAGTTATCCATTACGAGTTACCAAAGCCGTGCTCGTTTTTCCCCCAATCTAAGCCGTCTTAAAAGTCTACCCAAGACTTTGCGCTTGTAAGCGTTCGAGATAGGTAGACTGTGCCAGAATTCGAGCTTATAAGCGTTTTCTTTAGCTAGTCGACTTAAACTTTGAAGTCGACTTTTAGTTTTGGTCTACAGCGAGTACTCTTGTGTCCAGACTTAAACTTAACCCCGCCCCGTGTTTAAGTATCCCATTTGTTTGCCGGTATCGAACAATTCGTATTTCGTTTTTGTTTATTTTCTACAAGCGTCGCCGAATGGGTGGAGCAATTGTAACCTTTTGCTTATAAACGTTCGTTTTGACTCGAGACTTTCTGTAAATTTTCAATGTTTAGGCTAAAAACGAACGCTTATAAGCGTAAGTCAAGGAAGTGTGCCTAGTCTAAGTTTAAGTCGAAGGTGCAAAAGGAATACGGCTCAATACACACTTTTCGGGTATTTGACAAGCTTTAAAATGTGTTTTACACAAAAAACCGAGTGAAATTCTAGAAAACCGAGTGAAATTCTAGTTTCTGCGTTGAAAAACGAATATAAAGAAGTAGTTTCGGACGCCAAACTTACCACTAGAATGTGAACGGTGAAATCCACGCCCACTCCAACCGCTACGATGAGAATCACTGCCGGTACCGCGCTCAATTTGATTCCCAGCCAGCCCATGGCGCCGAAAAGCTCAATGACAATCCCCGCGAGTACTAGCGCGATCAAACTAGCGGCCCAGAGGCTCATGAGCATGATGCAGAGGACCAAGAACGTGGCAAGCAGGACGCAAACGAGGGCCAGGAGCAAATAAAACCTTAGGCGGAGGTATTGCTCCCAGAAAGTAAAGGGAATTCCTGTCGGGAAATTGGGCAGGCCTTTATCCTCAAAGATCTTGCAAATGGCGCGCACTTGCTCGATGCTCTCGGTGATATCTTCCGTGGAGGCCAGGTTATTGAGGTAAAAGGGCATTTGAGCGTAGATGAGGGGCGGAGATTTGGGAATCTTGAGCTCCACGTCCCCGGCCACGTGAAACCACGGTCGGGGTTCCGGCCGTAAACTGGCTTGCGACGCGCTGTACGCTAACGCGTCGTTGGACACCCAGGCACTGAGGTAGTTGTAGAAGGCTTTGGGGTTAATTAATCCTTCCGCGTCCACTAAGCGAACTTGGGTCACGAGACTCTTGTCGATCGGGTTGTCCACATGTCCCGTTTGGACCAAGAGTTTGTACGCGAGAATGCCTTCGTCAGACGCGTTGGGGAACCAGCGCTCCTGGTTGATGTTGTTGAGCGACCAGTCTTTGTCGAAGGACTTCTGTAGGCCCGCCAGCCAATCGCGGAAGAGCGAGAGCCAAAAGGGAGGTAGACCGCCGTCATCGTTCTTGATAATCTTGGAAATCCGCATAAAGGCTTCGTGGTACTGGTACAGGAGGCGTTGATTGGTCGGATACTCGAAGTTGCCCTGAGTCACCGCGTACATGTTGTAGAAGCCAAAGTACTTCATCTGAGCGGCGAGGAAACCGTGCTCCGTGGTTTGGTGCGGTACAATGTCCGTTAAATCCAAACCGTCTCTCACTTTAGTCACGCCCCAGACACTGCCGCCCAACAATGCGATGTAAAACACCATCGTGCAGACCTAAAAAAAGAAAATTTGACTTCATACTTTGGAACAATGTAAACAGCACAGAGCTATTCACCATAAAACGTAAAAGATAGAACTAAAGGAATACAGAAAAGAAAAATCTCAACTCAACCCCCAAAAAATTCCTATATGCTAGTCAGAAACGAATTATATTTGAATGAGAGATAATTCGACAGTGATTAAGACAGCTTTTAGGGTATTCCACAAAGCTGACCAGTGCAAGAGTTATACAGCCCTTAAAGTTTGAAAAGGGGGGGCGGTAGAATTGCAGAGTGATAATTGTGGATACTTAGGCTCCCGTAGGCTCTCGTAGGCTTCTATAGGCTCCCGTATTAACTTAGCTTATTGATGCGAACAGTCACAGATGGCACTGATGTTTGTTAGTGTTTTGAAAAAGCCTTGCACAAAAAAGTAATAAAAGGTACATATAGCTAATGGCGGCTTGTTATGCTTCTGAAAAGTAGAACTTGCCACCACAGTTTGCTGTAACTGCACCATGTCCCATATCAAGCAGTCGAACTTTCGGAACAAGAATGCTCGAAAACGTCTTGTCAGATTCGAAAGCAATCCGAAGCAAAAGCTTTGTTTTTAGCAGCTAGTGCACAACCAAAGGATATATTTTGAGTCATCGTATTTTACATAGTTGCAAAATTCATTTACATGTTGCTAACTTATTACTCACTGGAAAAAAAATTATTGGTTGTGTACTAGCTATTAGTATATTCATGTAGTCAAAGAATTTACTCATGAAATGTACTGGTTTTCTCAAAAAATTGATCAGAAATTCTCCATGCTAACGGCCTATACCGAGATAAGGTATACGGGAGCCTAAGGTATACTAGGAATACGGAACTTGACGCGAAATCAAAGCAGCTCTTTAGAAACATAACATTCCTTGGTAGGAACGCCCCCTTCTGTTTAAGTTTCATCCGTTTTCGTTGTTTGTTTTATTTTTAATTGAAAAACTGCCTAAAATACTGTAAAATGAGAGATTTCTTTATTTACCTTGACGGGAGTTTTGGTTAAAAAGTAGCCGTAATGCTCGCGGGCGAACCAGGTGAGGGACCAATTCCTCCAGGAAGAAAGTGAAGGAAAGCAGAAATTAGTTTCTTCTTCCAGATGGCGTCGACTGGGTCCGATCAGATCCTTGGTAGACGCAGCGGTGGCGATGGATTCCATTGAAACGGCTGGATTGGCCATGCCAGTTTCCGCGGCGTGCGCCTTGTTAACCACACCCCAATCCTTGAAAACAAAAAAGGATTATTTGAAAAATTATGTTAAAGGTTGAAGACAACAATTTCAATGTGTTCTAATGAGTTGTTCTATTTACTTGAGTTGCAATTTCGGTGACGGGTTGAGGTTTGTCCGGTGTAGTGCGAGTGATCGCCTGTTTCTTGTGGGACGAAATGTGATGGGAGTGGTGAGGGAGATGAGCGGGGGATTTGGGGTTATTGGAATGAGGGACGGGAGAACGGGAAGTACACTGGACATCCGAGCCGGCTAAACAGCAGAGGACGTCTACTCGACGAGCTTCACGACGCCGGACGTCCAAGCTGATGACGGCCGGGTAAATGAGGAATAACGAAGCCGCGTTAAAAAAGACTAGGATCCCAGCCTGTGGACAACGAAATCTTGCATTAGAAACCCATTTTTTGCACCACTTAAAACAAAGCTCAAATCTCCCATTTGAAAGAAATCTAACACTCAGCAGACAGTAAAGTAATATGTTATAGTAACTTATAATGCTTAATATAAAAATATCAAAGAAAAATAAAACTGAAGTAATACAAAAGATTATAGCAAAAGTAAAAACAAAATATTCTAAAGTAAACTGTCTCATTGTTTATAAATTAAAAGCAAATAGAACGCTCAAACAACCGTCTGAACGAAAGTAAACGGTAAATGTAACTATGTAAATGGTCTTTATGGTTGAATATTAGCAATACAGTATCTAGGGGATTTAGGCGCGCGGAGACTTACTTGGAGCGAAAAGGCTCTCAAAGCTGGGATAGGAATAATAGCCGCGGCAAAAAAGGCGCCGATATTGCTAATGGACGTTAGGAGGACACTCACGCCTGTCCTTTTCAACGTTTCGCCCGTACGATCCTGTAAAAAGAAAAAAGTTTTTAAGGTTAAGATGCTTCAGGAATTTGAGAGTAAAATTTGCAAGGCAAAACATTCAAACTCTTTTCAAGGCAGAGAAAGAGAGAGAGCAAGACTCATAAAAAGGTACCTTTTGGCCACACAACAACATAGAAGAACCAATTTATGGCTTTCTTGGAGAAAAAAGGGGGAGGAAAAGGAGGAGAGAGAGCATGTGCTCATAGTGTCGTACGACTTCAAAGTGATGCTGTGTGATAACAAAAAAATGCCCAGGCGATAAGGCACACCTCCCAGACACGTTTTATGATCAGGGCGACACCGACAATGAAAAGACCAAATGCAATTTTGGCTATTGAGACAAACTGGAAGAGAAACACCTTTCACGTTTTGACCGCACCGGTCCATATCCCCACACCTTAGTTTCCTTCTTTTTTTCCGTGCTCTTTAAATTCTTCGATTTCCTAAATTTGTATATTTATTTTTTTATTTTAAGCTTAGAACTATTTTCTTCAACTTAAATTTATAGGTATTTTGGTAAATAAGCTTGATTGAAGCATTCTTCCATTGCATCTATGGATTTCCTTTCCCCCCAAATAAATTTTTGGAGAAGGAAATCAGGGTTTGGGGACCCGTTAAAATGTGAGGAAGAAAAAAAGAATTTTCAAGAGCCAGGGAGAACCTAGAAGCTGAACAGCTGTCGAGGAGACGCAGGAACCATAATTCCTTTCTGGGGCATTTGACATAAAATTGTGTAAGGAAATGTGCGTCTGGTTCGTGTCTAGAAGGAGGTGAAATCATTCAAGTGAATTTCCGGTTTCGGGCCTAAAAACCTTTTTTTTCCCCCTTTTCCTTTTTTTCCCCTGATGAATTAGGTCCAATGTGTTGTATGGAAAGGAAGTGCGAGTTTGGGGGAGGAGGGTGGTTTGAACTAATACGAAAATTTTTAGCTCGGGTGATGGGTGATCTTAAACAGGGGAAGGTTTCTTTGAGGTTTCTTTAGGGGGGTAAAAAGAGTATTGTTGAAAAATTCTCGGGTGGTCTATTGCCCACCCTAAAAAGGTTACCGCGGCAGGGGGTGCGCCAAAGGTGGGAAAAAAGGACAGATCTAACAGTCTGGACGGGGAGAGATAAGATGGCTTTTCTTGGGCTCCAAATGTTGCCGAGACTAAACAATTTTTTTCTGGGGGAAAAAGGAGCCTTATGGCTGTTGGAGAGTTAACAATTGGGGTTTGAGTTGAGGGTAGTTTCCCTGTAAAGAAAAGGAGGAAGAAAAATTGAAAAGGAGAGAGTGAGATGTTAAGTGCAAACAACTTTTTAACGCTTACTTCCTCTTGTCAAAATAGAAATTTGTTGGGTTGAAACAGAACCGCGATTTGCTCTACCGAGTGGCCAAGCTTTCTTCATAAGCACTGAACCTTTCCTTTACAATTTACACAAAGTTGAACTGGCGAGTGGAGTGAATTTTTTTTAAACAATGGGAATATTTAATTCAAACGGTGTACCATATTCCTTTAGAATATGGGAGGTGAAACAGAACCGCGATTTGCGCTACCAAGTGTCAAAACTTTCTTCATATGCACCAAACCTTTCCTTTGCGCTTAGTTGAACTGGCGAATGGAGCGAATTTTTGAAGAATGAAATTTTGAGCATATTTCATCCCAATGTTTATCAAATTCTTTTAGAAAAATTACTTTAGAACATGGCAGGTGAATGATTATGGGCTGGAAAATGCACGTTTTTGTGTTTTCCTGCCAAATCGCGTTCAATTATTCTTTGAATAGCTTATTTCTGACCCCAAAAAAGACATTCAATGGAGAAAAGGGCGATGAAAAATGATTATGAGGAGGAAGGTACTGAAAGTTGATTGAGATACCATGTTCAAAAGGTATAATGCATGACGTTAAATGGAAGATTCCAAACCCCTGTTGAGTTTCTTGAAAAGGGTATAGAACGCGAAAACGGGGTGGGTTTGAGGCTCTTTGAGGGAGGTCGAGAACAAATACAAATGATTTGGCCAAAACTCAAAGAAAATAATCTTTTAAGTACCTTCCCATGCATAATTTGCAAAGGTAGGAATGTTGTTAGTTGCTACAAGGGAGGTGGATATGATGACTTCACTTTGGGATACTGGGCAAGCGAGTAGTGCCCTTTCGTAAGGTCATAAAAATGGTTTGGATCATATTGGGTAAAAGTTCGTTGAGGCAATGCTTTGGTTGTTACCTGGTACGCTACGTCTGCTTTGGAAGTTTCCGAGTACGTGTGCATGAGCAGGAACATGTTATCCACTCCCAGACCCAAGGCCAAAAACGGCACAATCTATTTGAAATCATAAATAATCAATCAATTGTTTCGATTCAATCTCCTCTTCCAAGTGCGTGCGTCTCCAATGACCTCACATTCTTGCTAAACTAATCTAGGCATCTTTTCAATGTGAACGTAGCGAAACTACACTGCTTTTACCCCCCAAATTCGAATAAGTTATCACGTTTTAAAACCCACCCAATAATATTTTTTCCCATTTTTGATTTCTTTTTTTTTTTTAGATTTCTTTTTCTAATTATTTTCTATACCTGCGTGGTGGAAGCATTGAAAGTGATGCCAATGACGGCGCAGAATCCTAAACCGGCCGCTACTGTAATCGCCACTAGTAATACGCCGGCGATACCTAAACCTGATTGGGATCGCACCGGATCTGTCCATCTCATCAGTGATACCCCTGCGTAAACCAACTGGAACCACGATTGAGATAAAGAAAAAAATGTAAATAAATAAACATGAATATTTGCAATTAAAATTATTTTTTTTTAGAAAATATTACAAGACAAAAACAAGTCTGCGTTTCATACCATGAGAATATAGCCCAAGGCGACACGCGTGATACTCATTTCTGAGAATTCCGTCAAGATGTTGGCTAAACTGGCGGAGGAAAAGGCGTGAATTTGATGGTATTTGGTTTCGTTGACGTTGCGCGATAACTGAATGGCTTGCTCGGTGAATTTCTTTTGCCACGCTTGTAAGATATGTGCCGCTTTCTCCTGCGTCCATTCCAAGCTGTGCACTTTGTATGTATCCGACCAGTACTCGTACATTTCCTTCTCGCCCATTAACTGCACGATGGACTGTAAAGCTTCCGCTCTGAAATAAAACAAATCACACTTTAAATTCGAGAAAAATATCAAAAAGTATCAAAATATCAAAACTATCAAAACCTGAATTTTCTAGAGAACTGTCTTAATTATCCTCGAGTTCGCTTGTTGATACTTACAACAAAAACAGATTACCAATTTTTATGAAAAAGAATTCTTACAAAAAGTTTTAGACACATATCTGAATCTTCTAAGCGAGTGTAAGCATTTGAATGCGATGCTAAGATTATTCGCTTGGGTTTCTAGCTAACCAACCCTCTTTCCTGTAACTGTGTTTACGTCTTAGCGCTAAAAGGGACTCTAGCCGAACTTTATGATCAAGACTTAGTGCCGAAGATTTTCTTTCCTTGTTTTTATTTTTTTGTGTTTTTAAAATCGAAAAGGTACGATGAACCTCATAATTAGCGATGCAACCAAACCTCGGCTCCTACAATCTCTCCAGAAAATAAAAAGAGAACGAGATGGCTATTAGCCCTCAAAATGTTTTTAACGTCTGGCCTATGATATTCGACCTCGCTTAAAAACAGAAAGGAAAAAAGGAAGCAGCATTGCCAATTTGGTAGCACACACACATACAACCATAACAGTTTCAAGGAGGGGGGGATACGCTATAGCTCTATAACTTTTGGAGCTCTCGGGCTACATCGGCGGTCCCGGATCCACATATGGTGGTGCATGAATGAAGTCATTATCTCTGATTAAGTCGCACACTCCATGTGGGTCTTTTCTTCCGAGCTTCGAAGCTTGAGGTCCCCTGGAAAAACGGTGTGGGCTTTCTTGGCTTGGCAAGGGCTGGCTGTTTGTTGGTTAGTTTTTCCCCCTGGTGAACATGGAAAACTATTTTTTTTTTTTTTTTTTTTTTGCTTTCGTTTGGGGGCTTTTGGGAGAGAGCAAAAAGCTGTGGAAGTTTTCAAAATGCGTTCCTGCACGGCACGCCAGGGTTTTCTTATATCCCTCTCTTCAACTTCTTAAGCCAAGACCCGCAGGAAAACATTCATTCGCCACCTTATTTGGGCTTTTGGGAATGAGCCGTAACTCGAAAAAGGTTGCTTACGAAGATCAGAATCGTTGTTGAATTTCCAAATCTCAGGGTTCCTATTTTGTTTATTCTTTAGCAAACAAAACTCGGCATTTGTAGATTCTGACTAGTTCAAGTCCACTAATTCATTTAGAAAGTCGTTTAGGAAACAAAATAAGGGATTGCAGTAAGATTAAGGATATCACAGCGTTGGATATTTTTGGACGAAAATTAAAAAAGACCCTGCAAATATGAAATAAAATGCGCTAAACAAGGTAACTCGAGGAACTTCAAGATTTTTTTTTTATAAACAAGTCACTTACTTGACAATATGTCCAGTTTTATTCTTTTTGGTCCCGCCCACTACCAAATCTTCCGGCCAGTGCATGTATTTCGTCGCAAAACCATAACAACCTCCTGTTAATTCCGCTCCAATGTCAGGCACCTAATCGGGACCAAAAAATACGTAATTTAGTTATTTCTTTCGTTTCTTTCAATGATTACGATGTTCTTAAGCGCTGTACGTATTACTATAACAGATTAATTACAAAACTATTAACGAAATCAGTACATTAAAAGATTATATCGTGTTTTATTTAATTTAGTCTTATTTTGTTTGACTTGGTTTAATATTTTACCAACATTTTTTTTATATATATATATATATTTTTACCTGACTGGAATTCCGATTGGGTGCAGTCAACGGGCATTCTGTATCATTCGGGTTGAGGCATGGCTTCTCTTGGTACGCGCTCGTGATTCCCGCCTGCTCAACAATGAATTCAGTTACTTAAGGAAGAATTATCTTGAAAACTTGAGAAAAGATTGCGGGGTGAGAATGTACATTCAAGAAGGAGAAGGGAAAAAAAGCGTTCGGCCTGACATAGCTCTCGCAGCAGTCAATTCTATGACCCCCCCTTCCCCCCCAACTCCGTGCCAAAGTCAGCGGTGGGCCCTTGATGAGATGGCATGGAGCTGCTCTTTTGATGTTGCCGCATTACGATGAGGAGGGTCTCTTTTACCTTTTTTTTTCTCTCTCTTCTTTTTTCTGTCCCTTTCCTCTTCTTTTTCCTTCTTTTCACTCGCTTTTCACGTTCTTCTCTCACTTTTCGGCCCTATTCATGCTTTAGAAACCACCCAAACTTAGGAAGTGAAAATGCCTTCACTGAGTTCTCTTTTAATCCCTTCGTTTCTTATCTAAAACTGGGTTTTAGTATATCTTTTTCTACGCGGTTCTGTTGGGGACTTAAAAATCCTATTTGACCGAAAATTTCGAAAGTTTCCCTTGCAAGAAAATCAGCCAATTCACGAGTCTTTTCAAGTGGAGTTTTCGTTACTGACATTAGAAACGATGAACAACAATGAACTTCGTGAAGGGGCAACTCGGAGTAACCACTAGGGAGACAACAATGAAAGCCACGAGTTGTAAAAATGCTAAACACATTGAAAACTAAGAAATCTTTTCAGTAATATTTTGCGTTCTTTGAGAAAATGTAGACTTTTTTCCGGCGCAAAAAGATTTCGAAGCGACACAAAATTTCGACACAAAATTTCAATTTCGATGCAAAACTGCGAAGACTTTTTGGTAATTTTTGTTTACATATTTCAAAAAGATCTAAGGAAGTCCGTTGAATGAAGTAGCGAAACTGAAACGCGAACGCTTTGAACTTTGTTTTACTCCATCTTCCGGCCATTTTTTTGCCCAAAACATCCTACAAAATCATCTCTCCTATACGCCAAACGTTGCCGAAACTGGTCTAACAGAATCTACCTTTTACGTGTAGAAAAAAAAAACAAAAAGACACTATTTCACGCTAATTAGTCGGAAAAAGATTCGCAAAAGACAAAAAAGGTATCCCCGAAACCCTTGGAAGCTTCTAGAATAAACTCCAGGTAGAAAACCTGGAAAAAATCTATCTCTCCAAAAAATAAAATTGAAAAAATGCTTTCCTCCCTTGTTTTGCCTTGACTTTCCTCATGGAAACCCAGAGGAACCGCATGTGCATCCCCCCAAAAAGTACAAATAAGAAAAGATTCCGGGGACTTTTCAGGTATACACATATACACAATGGAAGACGGCTCCATCTTCTATGGCAGTTATGGCATGCGGCCCTTGGGGATCCAAGCTAATGAAGACCTCCCAAGCAAAAGAAAAAAAAAAAACTTTTTTCCCCCTTTCCTCGTCAACTTTTGTAAGCACTTTCGGAGCTTGTGCTTTTATAGACCTATATTTGTTAGGGTTATCTATTCACGAGATGGAAATCAGGTTAGAAAAGTCAATATGATAATCAGTTCCCTTTCTTAATCTTAAATAATAATAATAACATAAATAGAAAAGAAAAAGAACTTCAAGCTTACCCTTTTCATGAAATCTTCCAGCGTGTCATATCGAAAGTTGGATTCAAAACTTTTCATAATTTCCACCAAGTGCTGAGGGTACAAGTTGGTCCAACGCACCCCTGCTCCCACTCCCCTAAAAGAGTAAAAAAAAAAAAAATTTCTTTTAAAAAAAAGTTTATATTTTTTTTATAATAAGTTTAAGAGTCATTTCCGGTTGAACAACAAGTTGGCATATTTCCGTTAGAAAAAGAGACAGAGGTGGGGCTAGACGTTAGCACCCCTTTTCCCAGACCGCAGGACAGCACTTTTCTTGCTTTTCTTTTTGTTTCAAGTAATTTGAATTCTTTTTTTCTTTTTTTTAAAGGGGGATCAGTTTTAATAGAGTGATTGATGAACTTTGCTGACCTCCGGGGGCATCACAAAGCTCAAAGTAGGGGAAAACTTCACAGCTGCTTACCATATGTGAAGTTTTGGGAGAATTTGAAATGCACAACAAAAGGCTTCTCTGTTGTGTACTGTGTACAAAGTTAGAATGAGAAAGCTAAAGAAAGCTATTTTTGGGCCTTTCGTCGCGTTTATTTATCCCTGTCGGCTTTTTGTGCAGCTTTTAACACAAAGTTGGCCTAGTGCTTTTGTTAAAAATGTTTAGTTCCCAAAATTGGGTAAATTTTCAACAAGCCTTTAAGGGTTAGAATGAGTTGCTTGAATTTGATGAACAAAGTTTCTCATTTTCGAATCCAAATGGGTTTTAAGCGTTTTAGAGCCGATTTTGAAATGATTTTGAAATGATTTAGCGCGGAGGAATTTGATGACCGATTGTATGCAGTGATAAACAGGATTTACACGTAATGACGTCACACAGGTAAAATTGAATGTCAATATTATTTACGAATATTACCATTATTTATTACGATTATTTACGAATTACGGGTTTTACGAATTTACATGTGTAAAATTGTGTCTACTTACGGGATAGTGACAGGAAATTCTGGTCCAAGTAATTTGGACCCTTCCCAGAAACAATCCAAAGGCGTGATGATGGCACAAGGAAAAATACTTTCGAAAATCTGAAATGAATAGCGTGATTAAAATGATTTTTAAGATTCACGAAATTGACGAATTGAAAAACAGGAAAGAAAACGTACCGTATCGATGTACTGAGCATCAAAATTGGGGAAACTGGGCGAGTAGCACAAGTCTTTTAATCGCCAGGTTCTAGATGAAATGAAATACAAACACGAAAATGAAAACAAATTAAGATTTGAATTTGGAAATCATTAATTTTGGGGGTTCCATTTCGGAATTTGTGTCCCGAAAGACAGGAGAGGGGGGGGGGGGGGGAAAGGTTTTTCTAGGCGAATGAAGTTATCACAGACGCTCCTTCCTGGCAGGTAGAAAACCTAACCTGGCTATGAATAAGTTGTCTATGAATTACAGGTGTGTTGTTGATTGGGATGCGGAGAGAACGAAGAGGGGGGTAAGGGAGTCTTTTCTTTTTCGTTCCGTCTCTCTCTCTCTCTTTCTCTCTTCTACTACTTCGACAAATGTCTTCGTTAAGCAGCCGAGTTGGGAGTTTTTTTTTCTTTTTTTTTGGGTGGGGGGAGGTGGGGGTCGTTAGTATGCTACGCAGGTTGGTGGACTCTTTACACGGCGAAAAAGCAACAAAAAGGAAAGTCTGAAAGAGGTACAAAACAAAAGGAAACACTTTTAGAGGGGCTTGTATGAACGTGTATATTTGTATATGTGTGTGTGTGGACTTTTGAGCTAGCACTGACCCAACACTGTCATTAAGCCCACCACATCCAAAAGGGCCTCTTGTACGCTTTGTTTGGTCAAAAACTTGAACTTATAAAGGTACTTCCATACAAGAAATGGCTAGAATCGCCAAAATCAGGGCGACTCGAGCTGGGAATTGCAGACACGAAGATGGAGCTCGTGTTCTTTGCAGCGTTACAGGTGATTCGGATAATGCTGTAGGAGAACCCTAAGTTTAACAGTTTAATTCTAAGATTTCTTTTGGGTTAAACAAAAAGTTTAACCTCGTACTTAACAACGGAGTTACGAACCCCTTGGACAGAATCCCAAAAGAGTTTGGGTCACAGTATAGGTTTATACAATACGATAACAAGGATATCTTCCAATGTAGTTTTGTACCAACTTTCTCGGTCCCCAGAGTACATTGCAAGTAAAAGGCAAAAATATCAAAGGCTACATTCTTCAACCCAGTGCAGTTCAAGAAAGGTCACGACCGTTTACAAAACGCAATGCAGGTCGGATCTTTGGTCAGTCCCAAACTCGCGCTCAAAGGTGATTTTCGTGATTCGAGACTCGGTGCGGTGCGGTGAAAGCGCCAGCAGAAATCCCAGAATCCCAGCTGACTGTCGTAAGATGCGCAATAAGCCCCGTTAAGACTGGGTTGTAGCGTAGTGCGATTCTTTTGAACAGCTGCGAATCCAGTTTTGGAGTGTCCCATGATGGCCAGTTGTAATCGCAGTGCATGTAAAATGCAAAAGGGCAAGGCCACCCTGCCAGCATTGGTTTATGTCCATTTTGCGAGAACGGGAGAGAGAGAGAGAGACCTCCACGAGCCAAAATTCCGCACGTTTTTCCCCACACAAACTTTTTTTCTTCTGTTTTCTTTTTGTTTTCATTCTCACTAAAGAAGAATCGCAGCTTCTGTAGCCCGTTCATAGCCAAATTTCCTGGCCTTTCGCCAACACTCCATGCAAATCCCCAATCTCCCTTGTAGGTCGCTCCACAAACTTCTTGGCCAACTTGGTGCAGTACACACGACTTAATTGTAGAAAAATTCGGTTCCCAAAAGGTTCAAAATTAACATTCCTAGGAATTTTCCAAAAGACTTGTTTGGCCAGTTCTAAAGGACTTTTTTTTCGGGGGGAGAACCTTTAAGTTACGACCGTTTTTCCTAGCCTTGAACTGTTAAAAGCTTAAAAGTTCCGAGCAAATCTATTATTTTTTTTTTTTTTTTATTCCGAAAGAAAAACTGAACAAGTAAGAAAAAGGAAAGACTATGCCAGTTCGCCCCTCGGTGGGTGGGCTCTTAATGGCCTCTCGAGGCATCGTGAGTCACACACAACATAACTACTAGTCCAAGCGTGGACCAGCGCTCTCCTCCCCATCGTCAACAATGCCAAATTTGAGTATAATAATAACCAGCACAAGTCGTTTGGCTGGGAGACGGCGCATGGCCAAATTTGTACATCAGTGGGAGTCCCTTTCGGAATACGGAGAGATACTTGAGAAAAATGGTGCTTATGACGGGAATTTAGAAGGGGATCAGGATAGAATCAGTGGTCGTAAAAGCGAAACTTGGCATTTCTTATCCTTCTCAAACTTGGGCTCGAATCACTGGCTCTGCGTGACTCAATGCGCGACCCGTTTGAAAATCGACCTTAGAATCACAATAGATCATACGAGAATCACTAAATGTAGAAGGTAAATAAGGATTTGTGTGAGAAAAACGGAACAGAATCGCTAAGTAAGCGACTGGTAAGAAATTAGAGAGGTAACACACTGTACTGTACACACTTGAATCAAACCGAATCCTGAAATCATTGATTCTACAAGAAATTTTAACGAAATAAATTCCACGGCTTTTAAAATTAACAATCTTCGGTGATTCCAAGTGATTCCGAGTTCAAATTTCAGTATAGAATCACTAAAACCATCAAGGAAACTAACCCAAAATTAAGTGATTTTCCCTTATCCTCAACTAGATGGCAACCGAGGCGATTCCCACACGATTTCCGAGTTCCACGGTGATTCTCTCAAGACTATCATCGATTCAATCTTTGATTCGATCACTGCAACGATTCTATTCTATGCGATTCGCACGGTTCACACGATTCCCGAGTTTTAAGGTGATTCTCCTAGAAATATCTCCGATTCCATTGTTTGATTCGATCATTACAACGATTTCAAAACATGCGAGACTTCAAAAAAATCCTAAGAACACCAAACTTGTCTAAGGCCAATCCCTTTTGAGAAATACTCCTTAACTGGTGCTTTTTTTCTACTTTTAAATTAATAAGGTAATTAATGGCTAGCGATATTTCCGACAAACGGAATAAGTGTACACAATAAAATAAAAAAAAATAATAAAAAAACGGAAAGAAAGAAAGGAAAACCGGTTTGGAAGGTACGAGATGAAGCATCGCTGTCGTTTTGCCAGTCTTGGTCATTCATAAAGCCCACCCAACCAACTTTTCGGGGATGATGAAGATGATAATAGCCTGCGGGTAGGAGCGGAAAGGGGAAATTTCGCTTCCGCGACTCGTTTTGCATACTAAATTGGTCAACGCGAATGAAAAACTCTTTCAAGAAACCAAGAAAGTCAACCGGAATCAGTTCCCCCACCCTCCCAAAAAAAAAAAATCTTTAAAAATCCCATATATTTTCAGTGCTTTTCTTTGAGTTTTAAATTATTTATTCCAAAATCTTATCCGAGTTCATAAATCGGGAAAATTTTTATTTAGATTATAAACTGGCTTGCTAAAACTTTTATGGCAAGCGGCGGCTGTTGCTCTTTTTGATAAGCTTTATATATTTCCCACATGCCCTGCAAAGTACCCTTAGGGCTTGAAATTAATGAGGAATTTCGGGCCATAATTATGATATGTTGGGGAATATAACTTGGTAAACTGAGTATGATCTTTCCCAAAGCCGCTCCTGCATTAACGGTCCCCTCGCTACGTTGATATACACATGTCTACCATTCGCTTGAAGCGAGGAGCGAGCTGTTTTCCGAACCGATTTATGGGTTGACCTTATGATAATCGAAGGCAAAGGAAAATCTCTGAAAATCTCTTTGAAACTCAATATGAAAAGGAAATTCTGTACAGTTTTTACGGACGACCTCTTCCCCCCGCCTTCCAAGTTTGAAACGAAACGAAACTACCAGCTGTCCCTTTGTCTTCCTTTCTCTCTAAACGGGGCGGATTTCTAGATTAGAGGGCAGAAATGTGTGAATGTCTCTATTATTGCACGTGTTCAAGATCTGCTGAGCTTAGAAAAAAAAAGGAGAACCTTTACAGTTTGGCTCCTCGGGCCCAGGATTGTGTAACATGATACAAAATTATGGTTCCAATCCTATTATGTAGTAAACTTGGAGATTATTCGAGCTTCCTCAAGCTATTCTGTAAGAAAAAATCTGTAGAAATGGGGAGGATTTAGGTTTGAGGAAAGGTTTTCGAGAGAAGTTGGGGCCAAAGAGTTCGTGAATGAGCTCGGTATTTGATAATGTTTACATGGCAAGACTTCAATAGACACATTATGGCAGTTAGAAAGATTGACAAAATACAAAGAAATATAAGGACTTACATATCAAACATGTCGATTGTGACGGAAATGGAGGCTTGCAAGGCATGTAAATGCGTGAGTAATGCATCGCGGTGCAAGACAGAGGCTCCGTCTTGGCGCGGCGTTTGGATGAGGATTTGATGAGTGGAACCGGCGCCTTCGCCCAGCGTTCGTCGCATGTACGCCAGTTCTTTCTCCAGTCGGCCACCTTCTGCTCAAGAAAAACACATAAAAACTCCCATTAAATCCGTTCCCCAAACAAACACGCACACATACATATTTCGTCTTCGTTAACTTATTACTCGATTCTTTTAAGTTCAATTGAATTATTCCATGTTAGAAATGGCATAGTACTTTCACAAGCCCGTTCTAGTATAGTGGGTGATCGATTAACGAACATAATCCGTTCCAAAAGATGTTCGTTAACCGAATTCTTCGCTAACCGATCATCAATAAGATAAGCCTTCACAAAAATTGCGAGAACAGAAATCAACTAACGCACAAAAAGGATATATACAACTGCACAAGTGTACAACTGTCAAAGTCTCGTTCCAGAAACCGTTCATAGATGGTAGTAAAATACTTGTGTTTGCTTCCAACAGGTTCTCCAGTTTCGAAACTCGGAGATAAAATTGACACTAGTGTGTATTATTGTTGCAAAACGTTCTCCGGAAAAAGAATGACAAATGGGTGTAACTCGAGTTGAAAATTGTTGTTGGATTGGAAATGAATTAGGTTAGGTTAGGTTAGGATAGGTTAGCTTAGGTTAGAGGTTAGGTTATAGGTTTGCTTAGGTTAGGTTAGGTTAACGATTCTCATCAACGAAAGTTGATGAGAAACGTTAAAACTTGCACTTTCACTCCACCAGCTGGAAAAAATAAAAATTCATTGTTAGACAGTGACACACTAGTGTAAATTTTTAACTCCGGGATACATTACGTACGTTGGTAACTAAATCCGGAGAACGTGTTGTTTGTTTCTGAGGTGTTCGTTAGCCGATCATAAACGCCAAAAAAGTGTTCGTTATCCGATCTGTTTGTTAATCGATCACCCACTGTACTTTCTAGTATTTATAGTTTTCAAATATTTCCTAGTACTTTCTAATATTTACGCTTCATTCTAGTACCTAGAAATGTAATCTATACGTTATAAAGGATATAATACTATAACATTTGGGAGATTGTACACTTCAATGTGGATCATTTAAAAGTGTAATACTTATGTAATAACATACGTTCGTAAATAGAATAGAATGACACACAGAATTATAATTAAGGATAATTCATTTAGGAGAGTTAAACTACTATAGAAGTAAAACATAACATACGAATTAAATATAAATTACAAATAAAAAAAAATTTTGAAACCTATGAAAACTGTCCTCCCTGCTTTCTTCTCTTTCAACACTATTGTTCACACAACAGAAAACGATAGCACTATACTGGCGGCTATAATAGCCCCCCTTTCACCCTTAAGCGAGATCTAATTTCACAAGACGGCTTGGAAATGGACTACTCGAATGCGAAATTCAAATCCAAGCACATGTTCAGCAGATCTGTCCCACCCACATTCTTTTTTTAATTAAAAAAATGCTCTTTTCCTAGTACTTATTTATGCGCATTATCTTTATGCGGGCCCCTCTTTGATAAGTCAGGGAGGCGCAGAGATTTTCTCACGAATATTTTTATTTTGGGGGAGTTAGGAGGAGGTTAGGTTCGGACGATAACCCCCCTTCTTTTTCTCACTAGGGGGCTAGGAATGTCGGAGACCAAGTCTGAAGGATGGTTTGTCTGCATAAGATGTGTCGTCCAGAGTTTTCTCTCCTCTTTCCCGGATGTCTCTTGCAGGTATACAGTATCCGTGTTTCATTTTCGTTGGGTTTTTCTAAGATGGCCGACTTTTGCCACCTTTACAGCCCAGGTCAGAAGATAAGTCAAGCTTGGTCTCTCGTGTCCATAAATACCCTCTTGGGACTCCCTAAAGTTCTTTAAAAAAAAGGAGAAGAAAACGGAAAATCGATTTGGTTCGATTGACCGTGAAAATCGAAAGAAAACAATGCGAGAATAGATCGTTTTTCTCCAGTTTGTGTGGTATACGAGTCCACAGCACCACAGCAAAAGGACAAACTGGGCAGTAAATCAAAACAAGAGAAAATTGGCTCCGTTTTCTTTCCCACAGTGAAAGAAATGTTTGTCGGCTGATTTTCCCCCCTTTTTTTTGCCTAACTCCCAATTTATGGCGAGTCTGTGAAGAATGTCGCCGAGGCAAAAGAAGACGGTTCTTTATGTTGAGTCCGCCATGCAGAACGCAGTCAGGAGACAAGACGACGAGGAGGAAAACGATACGGGAATGATTCTAAATCAATCTGCGTGCCAAAGAATGGAACCGTTAACATTCCCGAAATAGAATATCATAATAAAAAGGGGGAGATAAACAACTAGTTCTTTCTTTCATCTTTTACTTTGTATGGAGTTTCACAGTTTCACACATGGAAACTATTGGCAATTACTGTCGAGACGCAGAAATATGCAGTTCTTTCATATTTCACTTTGTTATTCATGGTAAGTTTCACATACGAAAACTGTTGGCAATTGCTATGAAGACGCAGAAATATGCAACCTAACTAACGTACAAAAATTCCCAAAGTTAGAAAAATCCCTAACATTCCCAAATTCCCAAAAGTTGAGTCTTTCTTTTCCGTTTTATTTTATGATCTGAGAAATATTTCTACGTGGTTTAACACCCTATCTGCAAGATTTATTTCGCTCAGCAATTCGGAAATACTTTAACATTGCGTGCAGAAATAGCAGACCAGAAAACGTAAAAAAATGGTTAGAATGACCAAATTTGGAATCTTGGAGTGAGTTTTACAGTGATTTTACGGGCAAAATTTATTTGTAAAAATTTCTTTGCGTTTAGACGAAAGTCGTCTGGAACAATTTTGGACAACATTTCTGCGCCTTAGATGATAAAGCTGAAGCTCTTCACACTTTACGGTGTGAGAAGTACTATACTGTAGTGTACCCTGAGTTCAAAGTGTTTGGAATCCTGTTCGTTCTAACTCCAAACTCCCATTCAAAGCCAAGTGTGAAGCTTGTATAGCCCCAAACGAGCCAAGACAAACTGATCTAATCTTAATGAGTTGGTTCTGGTTTCTTGCCTTTTATCTGGTGTAAAGCCTCTGAACGGCAAGTTTTTTGTTTTGTTTTTAAACACAAAAAGCCTTTTTCAAGTGCAACTTGCTGTGAGTTTGCATTTTTCGCCCAATGGGCTAAAGAAAGGTCCCCGGATCCGGCTCTAAGGAACACTCTTTTCCACGCTTTACAACCCCTTTTTCCACCCCTTTAAAAAAGCAGATTTTTTTTTTTTTTTTTTTTTTTTTTTTACAGTTCTCCATGTTCCCTTTTTTTTCCTTCCTGAAGCTTTTTCAATGCTTTGTCCTTTAAAGATGTGTACTAAGTTAATTTAATTGATTTTTATAATTAAAAACAGATTCCTTTTAATCTGATAAACATTTACTTTTCTTGTTTCTGTGGGTGTGTTTTTTTCCTACGAATTTTACGAGACCTTTTAAGAAATAAAAAGCCGGGAAAGCAAAAAGAAAATAACCCCTTAATGGAGCCAAGGGGAGATTTAGGTAGTTTAGCGTATTACCAGAAGCTCTTTTAATGTTGCTGACGGGTTTGGATAGGTTTATCAAACGACACATCAAGAGTTTGTATGGTCGCAATGGCCGAAATCTGAACGTTGGCGGCCGCGTTCGGTCTCTTGACTACACAAAAGCCATCAGGAATGCCCATCAACAAAGACCTGAATCGAAAAGCAATCATGCGGAGCTTGGAATGCTGTGCATATGCAGCGTTCCTGTTTCCTATCTCCCGCTATATATTTCTCTTTCCTTTTCTTTCTCCTCTCTCTCTCTCTTTCCCTCTTTTTCCTTCTTGACAGTATTCAGAAAAGGTAAGATCGTAAGAGAAACAGAGCCGAAAATGCAAAAAAGAAAAAAAAAAGTTTTACCACCCAAGAACCCCACGTCCCTAATCTTAAACTCGTATCAAAAGCTACTATAGAGTATCACTTGGACGACAGCAATTCAGTGGGTTCTGAGAAATCGTTTTGCAAGGAGACGTTACAAAAAGAAAAGAAAAGAAAGAAAAAATAACGTACTATAGTAAGTAGTAAAGAGTACTAGCTTTGATCAGTCGTAATTTATGGGCTAAGATGGCAGAGAATCAGTTAGGATGATCGGGAACGACAAGCTATTAAAGTCAATCTGAACATGCGGTTCTAAATTGAGTTTATCCCTAAAAGTTTCAGCTCCGATAAGAATTTTTCTTTTTTTTTGTAACTCTCGGTGAATCATTTACTCAACGGGAAAATTAAACCTGTTCCCAATAAAAATATTTCAGGAAGACAATCCATCAAAGCGTGGAAACATTGTTCTTACGGTTAACGAAACACCTCAACCGGCACGAGTCACGAAGATTCGTCTGGATCAGTCATCAGTCAGATTCAGTCATTACTATTAAAAGAATCTGAAACATTGAAAACTTGAAATCGTACAATCGAAAGAATGTTAGGATCCTTAAGAATCGCGAGATTGGGTAGAATTGCAAGCCTGAAATCGTTTAAATCGATTGAAACGGTAATGAATTTGTATGAATTTCGTGATCTGGACCTCAAAGCAAGCCTCAAAGAGTGTTGATTCTTCAGATCAGTCAGAATCAGCACTACAGCAAAACTCCCTAAAGCGTAAAGAAGCGTGTTACTACCAAAATCTACGAATCACTTGGACTCAATACATCCAACCCGACGAATCACTCATAATACAAGAACTCTAGCGAGACGAAGTCAAGTGGGAATCGTTTAGAATCGGCCGCAACTTCAAAGTAGCTGAGAATCGCTGCTCCATGTCAAGCAAAACGACGTCAGAATCGTGTCGAAATCACTCAAACTCATTAATGAAATCACCCGGAACTTTTCTAAATCCTCAATAAGAATCCTTAAGATCCTTGACGCAATAATAACGGGATTTGGAATTTCGATCTCACTAAGTATCCTGAATCTTTCTTCCGAATCCTTCTAATCATTGCAAATCACTCTAATTGCTTCAACGGGGTAAACTTACTCATGCTTTTTACTTCAAATCCTTTGAAAATCTTTCAGAAAATCCTTCAGAATCCCTCTCAGTGTGACGATTCTCTAAACGAATCGTTTCAAATCACTCTAATTATGCTCACTTTCTTTGGCCATTAAAGCAAACTGACGTTCAACCCAATGACAGTCTATTAGCACCAACTTTCTTTCCTTTCGTGTTTCATTAAGAATCATCACGCCACAAAAAAACTCACCTCTTTCTTTTGAAAAACAAAACTGCCCTAAAAAGAAATACACAATAAAAAAAAAATTGCTCATCCGCAGTTACAGATAGGACAGGAGATTAAATATGCTCGAGCTCCCCTTAAAGAAAAAAAAAAGAAAACAAAAAATAACTCCCAAATCAGTGTTTGTTGCTTTTCTGGACCGGCAAACCGAACTGGACGCAGCAAACATGACGTCGTGAGTTCCTGGGTGGTCCACTGTGAGGCCATTCAAGTACTTTTGTTGCATACTTTTTTTTTCGAAGAACACAAGTCAAAGCAATTTTCCCAAACGTTGATGCGCGCATCTGCCATTGTCAAGTTCTCGCGGGGCAAACTTAAAAAGCTCTAGTTGAAATGTTTCAAATTTCCCGCCGATATTTTTTTAATTTTTAATTTTTTTTTAATTTTTTTTAAGAACTTGTAGCCTTACATTTTCTGCAGTAGCTTTCGGAACGTAGTAGCAATAGCTTGAGGAGGAATTTGGTAGCTTAAAAGAGCGACTTTTTGTCTTTTGGTGAGAAAATAAAACTAGGAAAAGTTGTGAAACTTAGGTCATATAATCCCTAAGTTGAATCGCTGAGCTGGAGCCAAAACCACTTTTGTCTCAAAAGATTGGGTAGCTGGGTGGTCTCGTTGGCCGTGGAAAACGACACGCAACGTCACCCTTTCTCATCTATTATGTTAACGTCGGCATAAAGGGATCCACCTTTCACTCAAACGGAGTGACGACCATTTTTTTTTACGTTAAATAAAATTAAAAGGGGGAGGGGTACATTACAAATCCCTATGATCATGAACATTATTTTCAGCTTTTTTTTCCTTCACAATAATTTTCAACAAAACTGGCCCAAAGTAAGGAACTCTCAACTAAAGGAATTCAAATAGATCCAAACTTAAATTCATTATTTTTTTATTATTTATGATTAATTTTTGGTTTCTTCACGATTTTTATTATTTTTTTTTCTAAATAGCGGGCTGATTAATTGATTAATATTAGAAAAATGATACAAATTGATATAAAATTAACTTACATTATTTTAAACTTATTTCTGAGTAACTTTTATTTTATTCAGGGATTTTAATTCAGGGATTATCCAGGGATTTTAATTGATTAATATTAGAAAAAAAAATACAGATCGGGTCCAATAATTTAGAATTCTTATTTTGGTAATGAGACACACACACCTGTGTTTCGCCTTTTTTAGCTTGGGTTCAAGAATGGAAAAGAAAATTAACGGACGCGTCTCTGGATCAGACACCTGGTCATTAATTCAGCTCGGATTCCAGGATCACTGTTCACTGATTCTCGCTAGTGTTCGGTATGTAAGACTACACGGCTTGAAAACAAGCTAACTTAATTTGTTTTCTTTTTTTTTCTTAACTAAGTCTATTGATTTTGCCTGGTGTAAAAATAGATTTAAAAAAAGTCTCAAGACGAAAAGAGAAAAAAGAATAATAAAAAAAAACTTACCTTCGACCCATAATTTTTCAACGTCGGTTTGCATGGTGGCTGACTTGAGTCCGACGCAGAAGGTGGAAAGCACCAAGAGTCCCACAAACAACACTTTCCCGGCATGTCTTTGCACAAAATGACCTAATTGGAATAACTGACACTGCAATTTGGTCCGTAACCACAAGGCCGCTTTGTTGCCTGATGCTTTGCCCTGGAAATGAAATGACAAAAAAGAGATTCGAACATTTAGCTGTGATGAGGCAACGGGTTCGGGTTCACATGTCACACTGAAGCGCGCCAAAAAACAACACAAAGATGACATTTGTCATCAGAGTTGAGTCATAACATGTCGAGCGTGTCTTTTTTCTACACTCGAAGAAGAAACCTAAAACCGGAAAGAAAAGAAAAGTGAGACAAAAGAGATTGATGAAATGAAAGAATAAAGAGACAGAACGAGAGAGATGGAAAGAGAGAGAGATTGTATCCATCCCAAAAAGTACACCAACCTGGCCATAACCAGGTAGGAAAAGACTAGGAGGTCAATTTTCAAACGGATATACAGGCTGGTATGGGGGTTCGTCATGAGAAAGTTTATAATTCGGTCATTTGGACATTTTATTTTCTAATAAATAAATTCATTTGGAAACTCTTCAGACAATAGTGTAGGGCATACTTTTAACTAACACTGACATATCTTAAGTTTGAGGTAACGGAACGAGGTAATGAAATTTGAGGTAATGGAATGTAACTTTGAGGAACTCTTGAAAATATCCGAATTTTCTGGCAAAAACGCCGCGCCAAGTTAAGGAAAGAAAATCACGGCAATGTGTGAAAATGAGATGGACATTCGGAGACCAGAATGCTTATAATTGATCTACATGCACGTGAATCTACAAACTTGTAATTGGGCTACATTTTGTTTACGTTTTGTGCCAAATTCTAAATTTGTTTAATGAAACATATTTAGTAAAGCGTTTTAAACTTTTAATTTAAAAGCTTGTGACAGTAACGTAGGGGAGACTAGTGCTCCCAAGAAACTAGTTTAACTTAATCAAATTTCGCTACAAGAAATTTGGAAAATCAAAAACTTTGAGGCATTTCAATTTCAGTCGAAGAGGCACATTAGTTGTTATTCTCAACAGTTGGTTGGACTCGACTAACTCGTTGGACTCGAGGGCTGTCAAGTTTAATTAGGGAAGTGTCAGACAAAAAATCTGATGAAACAAAAACTCTACCATCCTTTTCTTGAAAAGGAGAAATATTCTGTCCTCGAATGGGTGAAAAAGCAAGACAGACGTCCAAACCTCCCGCCTTTCTCTCTCTTTTTGCCCGTTTCTGGCTCCACAACGGCGCCAACTTCACCAAGTTTTTCTTTTATCTAGCTCACGCGCGTTACGTCGCTTTGGTGCGGCCTTCATTTATTTTTTTCCCCTTCCCGAATGTTCGTCTCGGGACTTTGGCTCAGGAATGCCCATTAGTGAATGTATTTAAACACATTAGAAAAACCCGTGCATTTCCTAATCTACAACCCCAAATCAACTGAAAAAAGAAAGAAAAAACCTAACGGAACAATGAAATCCCAATACGAGTTCCACAACGTTTCATTTCTTCCCCACAACAATCAATAAACAAGGGGTTTATTGTTGCAGGTACGAAAACTAACACTCTTTCTTACTTTCAATACTGTCAAGAACGAAACGGGAAATTTTCATTCTTGGATTACATTTCGAATCTTTCTCTGCCAAGGTAAGTTAGGTTCACTAGTCTCCCGCTACAATGAATTTCTAAGACTTAAAAAATAAATTTAAAAAAAAAAGTTCAGGCGCTTTACCTCACAGCTTTAGGGAGGTGGTACAGTACGTTGGCCCTTTTGGAAAAGTTTAGCATGTTGTCGAGGTATAAAAGATGGTCTGTCTAATAAAAAGGGGGAAAAAGCCTTGGCCGACCCCTCGCCGCGTGTGTGCCGGCTGGTGTGGTGTCCATGGCCCGGGTTCTTTGACTAGTGCAAATGCAAAAGGCACATGAATAAAGAAGGCCAAGCGACCTCGGCAGCGATCGAGAGAAGAGGAAGAAATAAAGAAAGAGCAACGGAGAGAGAGAGCAATGGAGCGAACGAAATGAGCACTAGAGCCTCCTTTTGAGTCAAATTAACCTTAGCTCGAGCTAAAGTAGCCCGTAGTATCAATTTGCCCGGGAGGCTCATCTCGCCTTGTAACCCAAAGAGGGCCCACTATCCCAGTACCACCAAACAACCTCTCCATTTGCATGGCTTTAGTTCGGTTGTGAGAAGAAACACGGTTTCGCCTGCCAAAAATGCCAGCGGAGGGGGGGGAGAGGAGGGGCGCTTCAAATCCACCCAAGGGTTTCCTTCGACACTGATGTCTTCATCGGCCATGCTTGCCTCCGTGACGTGCATCGCAATGATGGAACAAGTTAAGATACCTTTTGGACTGCCCAACACAAACAACAATTGCAGCAGACGAAAAAGAAAAGAAAGTCTGGGCCCTTGTTGGACAAGAAATTTACCCAAAACAAGGTCAGACTAGCCTTAGGCTCACAAAACAAATTATCTCATTCCTCTAAAAGAATTAACAATCAGAAATTTTCTACCTTGAAAAATTCCTTGAATTAAGCTTTACTTAGGCTCGTTTCCTAGAATTCTCATCAAAAGCGTGAATTCCCATTCCGAATTTGGAAACAAAAGTTTAGTTTGTTGGGCTACATGAGTGTTTACACGAACATTATAGTATCTAGTATAATATAGTATCCACAGTAGGGTTAATTAACCTGTATAAGTTAAAAACTACATGGAACTATAAAATATCGTACAGAATTTTCACTCGCCAAAAGAACCGCGAATGGTGAATTATTTACCAGTATTTCATTAAAGAATTCGTAGGACCACGGTATACTGCAAGTAGTTGATATTTTTTTAAAAAAAGATGGCAGTGATGTCACACCCCTACATCATGAGAATGCAACAACTTTAAACACAACGTTAAACACACATTTCAAATAAATTTAACTATATAATTAAAAATGTTTAAAGTTTCGTTTAAAGTTGCTGCTTTCCTATGATATAGGGGTACGACATCACTGCCATCTTTTGAGAAAAAAAATATTCACTACTTGTAGTATACCGTGGCCTTAATAGAAGATAAATAGATTTATTACACTTGAGCAAAGTGGACACTTCAATATCACATTCAGTATACTTCAGCACCGTCCTCTACATTCTACTAAAATAAAAAGTATAAATACTACACATTTAATATTTTTTTCTAAAAAAGTTACACAATGTGCCACAAATTGTATACAATGTACTGCA
The DNA here is from genome assembly GCA_023053545.1 of Lepidurus packardi. Taxonomy (NCBI): domain Eukaryota; kingdom Metazoa; phylum Arthropoda; class Branchiopoda; order Notostraca; family Triopsidae; genus Lepidurus; species Lepidurus packardi. Next base: position 9,156,748 of record JAKZAN010000005.1, on the reverse strand, counting down.
TACCTTGCAGCTGGTAATATTTCTCTATGCTATTTACTTCTTTCAGACTTCTTTTCTCAGACTTCTTTCAGCTTGATCAAGACAGATTGTCTGACAATGAAGTACAAAAAAGGACCCATTCTTTAGATTTTCTGTTGATTTATTACTTTTATTAGCCACAAACGACTGTGCGTTTGGCTCCCAAAGACTCAACTGCAAAGGCTAAAACTCACCTTGTTGATTTGCGCTAATGCTATCCGTGCGTCGGTCCAACTTGTCCTGGTGAGTAATTCTTCTTCACGTCTTGTTCGACTGTGAGGGCTGAAACTACTCCTCGTGACCTGATTGTTGCTCTCATTATTATTATGATTCTTATGTTTCCCGACCATGAATCCCGCACTCGAAGGCCCTTCTTCCACCACTGCACTCTCACAGTGTCGAGTACTTGCCTGACTACGGGTCGTCGTCATAGCACTGTCACTATGACTAGGACCATTGGGGGGATGCTGATGATTGGGTGGTTGTGCCGAAGAAGGAAACGGCGGTGGTGATGGACTGCCGGGGACATTCCCCCGATGGCCACCCATCATGCCTGTGATGGCCATGACACAGCTCAAGAAACACGCCAAAAAAACTCTAAATGCACGCACACGTAGTTTTCCCTCACGGAAATTTGGGTTAAACTGGCACGTCGGAATTGGGTGGAAAGAATTGAAACTTCAGCGTCTTTCGTTGAAATAATTTCCGACGAAAAAAAACACTCGCCAAACAAATACGGAAAATAAATTTTCACACGGCGGACAAAACAAAAATTAATGGAAGAATTTCTTTTTTGCTGCTAGTAGGTTTAGGTTATACACGTAATCCACATGGGAGCGTTGGCACGGAGCAGACCACCCACGTTGTCGTCGACATCGTCGTCGTGCAACGGCGAGGACCAACAACAACGTGCTGCTGATGAACTAACAGGCTACCAGGAGCGGCGTCGACGGAGATTCCAACGCAGCAGTGCACCATTTTGGACTTCCAATTCGCTATTTTAAAATGTATCCGTTGTGTTCCATTCCAGGGATTTTTCGAGTTGAGTTTCAATTAAGTCTCGAAAAGTATTGTACACTTTTGAAAGTGGGGCTTTTTCCCCCTTCTAGGAGTTATACTGTTACAGCGCGTCCTTTATTGTCTGCTTTGCTTTTTTAGACGATGGCAAGAGAAAATTCCATTTCAAATCCTCACGTATTTTGTGCGTTCAGTTGTGTTCACTGGACAGCCACCAAGAGTGGGGAGTTTTGAGCTTCAGTTAAGGGGTTGGTGAGGGTTCCAAAAGTATGTTCAGTTTTCAACACATTCTCTTTTCTTAAGCTGACCACTCGCAAGCGCTCTCGTCTGCAGACTGTTTCAGCGTGCGTGTCCGGGAACTTGTAACTTGGGTTGTGCCACGGCATGGCGGATGGAGAGCTACGGGGCTAATTTGGACCGGCGTCAGATGGTGTATACCAGGACGATGGATTTTTAGCTCGCTTTTGGCTGGTTGGAAAAGCATAAGGCCAGAAAGCGGGGCTCTGCAGAGAGCAGCAGGAAGGAAAAGGAAGGTCATGATTGATGGTCGCTCCAAGAAGGCACTTGGATTGGCTAGAGGCCTTTACGCCGCAGCATTAGTTGCCCAGCAACGACTTCCCACGGTGCTGCTCGGGACCACACACGAGGTGCCTTTTGCTTGCACAGCTCCTAGTTTGGGATCAAAAAGTAGAGCCAGAGAGGGAAGATATTTCCCCTAGAGAGGTCCGTTCCAACTCTTTCCGCTGCCCATTCTGCATTTTACTTCATTTTCCGAATATGTTTCATTGATTTTTTTTAGGTAGGGAGGCTTCGAATTATTTTTTTTTTTGGGGGGGGGGAATGAGAAATATTGAGTAAATATTGGAGAAGATAGAACACTTTATTAATTACATACAGGATTTTCTGAGATTTAAAAAATCGGATTTTTAGACATTTTCTACGGCTCCCATTTAGGGTTCAAAGGTCCATTCTGTAATTTCTTTCAAGGGATCTTAAGTTTTTCAAAACAAGTGGATTGAAGAATAGAACGTAACGAATTTAATTGCTTGGGCTAATTGGATTAAAGTTGTGCAAGGAAGCGAGATACAAGTAAGTGATGGTGGAAAGGGGTGGAGGTATTTGGGAGGCATTTGAGCGTGAAGCCTAAGTTGAATAGTAATACAGCGACAAAGTACAACGCAAAAAGATGGGGTTATGCAGTCCATCTGCGAAAAAGTGGCGAATTACTTATGACATGAGGCAACCGGTTTTGTCCCTTTTCGACAAGGCTAATTACTCATGCCAACTCAAAAGACTTCCCACACACTAATTCTGTCCTACTTATCAACAACCAACTGTTAAACATTTCCTTTTTTCAGCCACTGTCTCTCTGTTTAGCTTTCAATCAACCTTAAAAAGGCGGTTTGTTCCCTAAAAAACTTGAACTTGGCGCCCAAAAAGGATAGCAAGGTGCCAAGGAGGGGAAATTTTTGACAGGTAGGTCCTTTGAAACAGCGCCGCTCGGCGGGCAAGTTTGAAATTTACAAAAGGGACACTTGAAAGGCTTTGGAAAAGGATTACCGCCAGGTGTTGAGCGCAAAACAAAAACGTTCGGTAACTTTTGAAACGAAAAGCGAATGGCCGTATCCGTGACCACCTTCAAAGCATAGCGAATTGCGAAAACGAGCTTTAGGGAACCGAAAAAGGGCCGAAAAAGAAAAAGAGAAGGCATAAAAAAAAACATCATTCAGCACTGCTACTGGCGAGGCGTAAAACGGCGCTTCTTTGTGAAACAGGACCGACCCATTTGCCGCCACTGTGTAAATCAAAGAACCGCATGCCGAAAAATAAAGTAAAGAATAGTAAAGACGCAAAAAAAATCATAAATATGTTTACTATCATTCGTATACCATTGGGGAAAAACTATACCGACATATTCATGATCCAACGCAATTAGAAAGCTCGTAACGCGAATTCTAAGGCTTGGAATTTCCTTTTCTTCTCAGGAATTGAGCAACAAGAGGCTAAAGACGGCAACGGAAAAGAAAAAAGAGAGAAAAAAAGGGGCCTGGATTCGTCACGATACTCTTACTGCAAGCCTTTACGTATGCCATGTTTACTCAAGACATTCCAAGCGCTTTGTAATTAAGTGCCATCATTTCCTTCTCGTTTCCCATAACGCTACGCCATATTACGTTCAAAGATCCTACAAAAAGAATTTCAAAGTCTGACAAAACTGGATTTGAATCTTTGAAATTAACCTCTTATACGTATAAGAATGCACTTCATGGGTAATGGACTGTTACAGAAATTGAAACGAACGAAGATTAGAATCCAAAGGAAGATTAGACATCGAACTATTTGATCCAACAAGCTCAGAAAAAGTAATATATTACTTAGCACTCAGTTTTTTCTATCTAACGTATTGGAAGTCGGGGAGTTGAAGATTCCAGATAATTTGAAACCTTGGATTGACGTATTGAGGAATTAGAATTGAAGCGAAATAGAATCATTCGACACAAGTTATAAACCGGAAAGGAAAATCGATTGATGTAACTTAAAACTAAAAGATTGATTTTTTGAGGGGAGGGGAGTATTGAACATAAGGGCCCGTATGGGTGTTAAAATACTGAAGAAAATCATCGATAAGAATCAGAGGTGAAGCTTTGGAAGGCCGAATACCGGATAATATGACAGAAGCTCAGGGTATCGAAGAGTCTGTAGGGGGTTTTCTCCCCTAAGGTGTGCAAGACAGGTGACAAATGGGTTAGGGCCCACACCTAGACCCTTTTTTACAAGGTTGGAGCCAGCCCAAGCCACTCCTTGATTGTAAGGATATTATTGTGTATTGTTAATCCATAACTCCTCCCTGGGGAAACCACTTTTATCTTACCATAAGCATCGAATTCCCCGATTTCAGTTTCAAAGTCAATTTTTTCTTTAAATTTCTGTCCCATTCTGCAGCTTCACGTCTCGATCTTGACTTTGGAAATCCGGAGGTATCTAGAAAAAATTCCTAGCCTGGTTTTATGACTTTTTAGGCCAATATATTCGAAGATTCCATTGATTGCTGCTACTGTTTTAATTTCTTTTGTAATGTCCAGATAGAGCACGCTGATATGGCGCCACAGGAGAGATTTGGAAATGTTTGGGCAAGAATCTGGGCGAAGTACTAGGAAAATATGAAGCCGAAAGTGGGTAAAAAGTTGGGAATTCTCATTTTAGTTACGCGTTTTTTATATGTTAAAAGGCTGTAGTTTTCCGTTTGGGAAGTTTTAGTGTGACAACTTGGGTGGTCTTTCTACTCTTATGGCGTTTTTGGCCCCTTTTCATTTCTCCCAGCCCACACACCCCACCTTAATTCGAGGCAGACTCCCCTCTTCTCAGCTTTAACTGTACGGCATGGGGTATATCTACACTACAAACACCCATTGAAGGAGCCTGGGCGCTGTCAAAGAGTAAAAGTTCTAATCTCGACGCCCCAACTTGGGTGGTCTTCCTTTTACTACTTACTCACCAAGCCAAAATTGCCTGCCGGGGTCCATGGATGAGCCAAATGGCTTAGGGTGTATTGTATAGAGCAAGTATATATGTAGATGACCACCTTCTCGATTTTTGGGACCTACCCCCTCTTCCTATTATTTTTTCTTTTTTTCTTTTTTCTTTTTTTTACTATAGAAGAAGGTGATTTGAAAGGCATTTTTGGGGAGTTGCAAATTGACCCCAAACCACCCTGGATGGCTTTTCGGTTGGGGACATCTCTGTCGGATTGTCGTGCCCATTGTTGGGTACCCAAAAGGAAGAAGAAAAGCGAGTTTTTAGCTTTTCGGGAGGCGACTCCAAGTTGAAGCTCAGGGTTCCGGTCGTGAAACATGGCAGTCCATGGGGAGTCTTGACATAATGTGCAGCTGGACGGATCTCCACCCAACTCGGCTACTTGTCCGTAATGAGGAAACGGCGGTTATCCAAGATGGCGGCCGTCGGTCCACGTTTCTTTTCGCATCAGGCATATACAACTCGCGTCGTGCTTCCTTTTCACAGTTTCAATCGTTTCGATCAGCTTCAAATTACTTCAAATACTGAGTTTTAGTTACTGGAAATTTTCAGAAGTAATTTTACAGAGAAAAAAATACACGTTCTAAAATTAGAATACACACGGTTGGGGTGGTTTCGGAAAGAGGTTGTAAGCCCGTGAGAAAACAAGAAGCTTCTCGGATTAAATTGTAGGAAGGGGTGGGTGGTAGGATGGTAAGAAGTGGACAGAGGTTGCTTTCGGAATCTATTGAAAAGACTTTGGTGGCACCTTTTGGGGGAGCCCTTCAAGATCGGATGCCCCTATTGCTAGGTGGTCCGTAAGTGAGAAGAAACGCTTGTTTATGTGTATATCTGATTATTATTTTTATTTTCTCTTTCTCTGTCTCCCTATACTCCCCTACTTGTAAGTATAGAAGAACTCTGGGGGCCATAGTTTGTTGGACAATGGAGGGGAGATACACCGAGGCGTGATGGCAACGTGGGTGGCCTCATTAAGGCACCGTTTCCCGCCATTGGATGCGGACTATAACCCATTCCGTTCCGCCTGCAACAAAACGGCGGCGCCATTTGTGGGGGAGGTCTTGTGTAGAACGTTTTTCAACCCCCCCTCCCCCCAAAAAAAATCTTAGAAGCTTGGGTAGTTTACAGGCAGAAATTAATGGAGAAAGATTACGTGACGGTTTGCGGGGATTTTGTGTGTACATTTGGGAGTTCAAGAAGAAAAGATTTATGGTTTAATTTTTCTCACATTTGCCCTGCAGTCGAAAATTTGAAACGAAACTGACCCCGCATCCTGGGTGAGATTCTTTTTTTTTTTAATGTTATAGCTTACGGTTTTTGAATACAGCTCTTGGGCAGTACTGTGGAAGTTAAGGTTTCCTCTTCGTTTTTTCCTTTGAGAAAAGTTATCCAGCGAAAAATCCGTCAATTTTCCATACAGTACAATAGTTCCTTTTCGGTTGTCAATCTCCGGTCCGGAGAGGGACCTTGGCTGTTGCTCTTGGTTAGAGCGCTATGTGGTTTGCTCGGTTTGGCGTGGCGGAACGCAGAAGAACGAATGTTAAGAAAAGTTAATTGTGAGATTTTTCGGCCTTTTGGGTTTCGGGTTGAAAGACTTTCCCATGACTTTTGACTTGGGCCAGAATTTTATTGGGTAGTTTTTGTGTGAGCTTATTTTATTTTTCAGCTCCATGCCGCTCTTTTAGATAATGAAAGGGTTTAAAACAGAAGAAGCTTATAGATTGCGGTGTGGATGGTAGAATGCTACCTTATATGTTAACAATAATTGTAATTACTATAAATATTTTAGTGATATAAAGTGAACGATTTGCTGAAAATATTTGGATGAATATGTTATTTTGATTATTAGTTAAAAAGTAATTATCGAACTAGGCTTTTTTCGATTTATAGCATTTCATGTCTACACTTAACGAAACAAAAACATAACGAAACATAACGAAGAATTTAAATAGTTAATTAAATGCAGCAGTCTATCCAATTGCATAACAACGCCATCTAATGGGTATGTATTAAAGGCGTTGTTTGGTACACTTTTTTCGTAGTTTTTTCTCACTTGGTTCTTATTATAGGTCAAAACGTAAAGTTTTTCTAAGTAAAACGTATAGAAAAAAAAACGTATAAAAAACTGGACATATTAGTACTAGACGTAAACATATAAAAAAATTATAGTATTTCTAAGTAAAGTATTCGATTACAGAGGTTCCCTCCATTTTTCGTAAAAACTTCCTATGTATTTACCTCGTATTTAAAAAATTTTGAAATATGGGGTAAACATAAAATCGTTATATTTTAGGTCATCCAGGCCTGTAAACGGCAAGGAATGCCAGCTATCCGAGCCGACGAGCCTTTTCCAACTATTTGGATACGATTATCCATTCTTTGTACCTAACTCGCGCAAATCTATTATAACTAGGTATTATTCTAGATTTTGCCTATTTTCAACTCTTATAGGTCAGCAGTAGAGGTCAAAGCATCAAAAGGAATCGTTAGTGCGAATCGATGTTGTTTGTTTATATTACAGCAGTCGAGACAAGATAGCCAAGGAAGAAACGACAAATTACAGCTGTTCCAAGATTAGCACTCTACGACACAAAATTAACCTCATTCACCCAAAGATATCAATTAGAGCTGCCGTCACCGTTAATCAAGCAAAGTTTTGCTCGTGATTGACTACCACGGACCATACGGGGAAGAAAAGAGGATCAAGCATGTGGCTAGAACTGTTAAAACCAGAAATAAAGCCAGTAAGCTCCGATCACAAACCAACGCCACTTGCTTCCATTCCAATTCCAAAGCTTCTCGCCGATCCTGAGCTTCCAAACGAGCCTCATTATAGTCCAACCAAGATGAAACTCGGGACAAGACTCTTCCGACCGACGCCTCATAACTGGAATCACCTTATTAAACACGAAAATAAAATCTTTGAATTTCCAAAATTTTCTCTCCTTATTTTCCAAATACCCATATCGGGTTTATTTCTCCTGGGGAAGAATCGAGGAGAAGGTGGCTGTCTTTCACCCTCACATTGTGTATAGAAAAACTTCTCGGAGCAGTGCGGATCCAAGTAAACTCCAGCCTGAGGTTCCAGATCCTAAAAAAAGAACCACAAAAAATCAATGAAGATAGAGAGCAGGGGAAAATAAACAAGGAAAGAACATTGGAAACCTCATGTTCCATGTATTGAGAGATCGTAAGAGAGTTTATCGAGTAAACAGATTCGTAAAAGCAAGCTGGTTTTAGTACCTGTAATTTCTGGCGTAATCGCTGCCCAGTACATTTGACACAACCGATCGCATGTACTGGCGGCTGAGCCCAGTTGTCGGCTGAATCATCGTTTCTTCGCTCATGGTGTTGTTCCAAGGCGCCTGAGGTCGATGATGACGCCACTTTGCCATGGAAATGAACCCGGACTATCCGCGCCAGCGGACCCAGAACGATCTTCCTGATCAAATAAGGTACCGGCACTCCTCTTAGCCCGCGATGATGTAAATTCAACGTCACCACCGACATCCCTGAGGCGAATGACACCAAACAGATGCTGACCCCATAGTATAAACCTTTTAACATGTCAAGAAACACAAATAACAATTTAGGAAACCACAAAAATCCTCAAATTTCACAATATTATAAACGTTACTTATCAAAGGTGTTTTCTCGGTGGGCGGCAAACTTTCTCTGATGGTCATCAGAAAGACAGTCATAGAGAGCAATGAAGATATGCCTAACGTCACTTTCTCTCCGGATTCTGGTGGCACGTAAAACACCAAAAGTGCTAAACCAAGTAAAAATAGTTAGAAATTCGTTATTTCTTTTCAATTCGCGGTTCACTATTGCGTGGAATCGGGATAAAAAGACACAAACGGATATGGGACAGTCAAGATGGATTAAGTAGTAGATGATGAGTAATTACCGATAGAATTGATGAGGATGCAGGGCAAAATTAGGTTAAAGACGTAAAACAAGGGTCGTCGTCTCAACCTGAGGACATAAGTAATATCCGGGTAGGTTTCCCCTGGACAGCAAGAGTAGAATTTCTCATTGCGTTTCGCTTGGAACGCGATTAAATCAAATTCTCCATTGGCTTGGTAATTGGAAGTATCGCCAATAGTTGTCTCTGCCATCAGGTCTAATTGAAAGCCGTTATAGGTCCAGGACGCCCATTTCATGGGACATTCTTGCACATCAAATGGGAAGTGTTCCGTGTTAATGTCACAAGAGGATCGGAAAATGCCATGCGATAACCACACTACTTCCCCTGTCGAATCCACTATAACGTTTGTGTTGATCATTGACGAGCTATACTGAGCATCCGCACTACCCAGGATTCCCCAAGTTGTAAATAAAAAAAAAAATCCATAAAAGAAAGACTCTTGAATTTTAAATTTCCCGCTCTTTTGACAAGCGTTACTTGTTGTAGAGTATCACATCCGGCCGCCATACTCGCTGGTATGGAATACGAATCACGCGGATCCCTCCAAAGTCAGAAGCATTCCATTGCAAATGAGCATCTTGCCACTTTTGGGTGAGCCAGCAATTGGTCGTGAGGATCTGATTTCTCTCATCCTAATAAAAACGCGAGCAGACAATAATAATAAAAAAGTTTCTGTTTTTTCTCCTTCGGGGAAAAAACAATCCACGTTTTGTTATATTTTTTTAGACCCATTCGGGTGACTTACCACGTCCACTATGAGGTGAAGAGACATCCCGAAAGTGACTTTGAGCGGCTGGGACGCATTCAGAGCAGGCCTGGCACCCACATCATAAGAGTTTAGCAAATAACTCAGCAATCTCTGTTCGTCGGCTCTGGCTCTGGCGACAAAGATCCATAAACCTAGTAAAGGGGGGTGGTAAGGTGAGGTTAAGAAGGCGAGAAACAAAGGGAAATAACAAAGAGTTCTTGGCTCGAAAGGCTCTTTACTTCTAAGAAAACTAAGGAACCATAACAAAATCAAGAATTAGGTAAACGGAGACCTAATAAGGAAAATTTCTATTCTCAGCCACGCCTTCCTTGCTGCCTTAACTTAATTCCGAGGGCATTCCTGTCTCATCTGTGGGATTCCAGCCAAAATTGCACCCCTCAATCCGAATCCCACTTCCTAAAAGACGTAAAAAAGAAGATGCACACCAACACGCCCTAGGCTGACGCTCCGCCTTCTTGCTTTCCCCTTCAGGACTAAACAGTAATACATCAATAAATAGTCGGGACGGGAAATAAATTACGACAAATAAGTTAACAACCAAAAGAACGAAAGAAAATAGAATTATGAAGGGCCAAACAAAACAACAAGAAGCGAAAGATGATTTATCCTGAGACAAGCAGCTCCGCCCCCCCTCGCGGAATTACTACTTGACTGATGAGTGCATAGAGCAGAATGGGCATTAGGAAAACGCCAACGAAGCAAATTTTGTTCTCTTCTAGAGATACAACTACGAAACATACTTGTAACTTCACTCCTTAACCCCAAGAAATGACCATAGCCCCTTGCTATATGCTAAAGAGAAACTGCTGGGAAGAAATAAAATCTCCAACATGAAAAAGGGAGGTGGAGTAACTCATTAGCCCGCCTTTTCCGGTTGTTAACTTTGACTCAAGTTAATTCAATTAAGGGGGCAACTCGTTAACAACTCTCTAACTCCCCCCTAGTTTTTAGAGAGAAAAAGGGGCGTAACTCCAGCGTAAAAGCCGATAAGAAATACTGCGAAAAAATGGGCGTGTTAGATTACGGTAAACGCCGTTTCACCCAATCTCAAAACCATAACGAGTGTGTTACGTTGATTGACCCTTTTAAAGGGTTGAAGGAAATTGGAAAACCTGCCAAAGAAAGCTTACTTTTCCCCCTGTATTCCCCCAATGACCCACCCCGGGGGCACCCACTACAACCCCTGGCAAAAGTGGCGGAAATTTGGGTTACAGTCTACCAGCCACATTGGCTCCTCCATTTCCCCGCCATTTTTGCGTCTCAATGAAAGCTGTTTGGAAATGGAGTCAGATGGAGCCATCCAGGCGTGAAGATGTCATCAGATGGAGATGGAATCAGGTATTATTAGAACCGGAAGGAAAGAGGCTAAACTAAAAAAAAAAATGAAAAAAATGGTGGAAAAGTGGGAGATGAACCAAACACGATAAGCTGGACGATCAACGTCATATCTTTTAACCTCTCGCTCCCCCTGCACCCTCCAAAAAAGCATATTGCGAGAGCGAATTGCTACTAAGCTTAAAGCGGCGGAGAAGCCAGTGGAGCGTAAAAACCGGAGTAAAAAATAAACGTAAAAAACAGAGAAATATATTTCTGTCAACAGAAATATAGTAATATATTCTTGCACTTCACATATGAAAAGAATACACACGATACCCAGCTTGCACGCAATACGGAATTAGTTAAGAATTTTTTACGCTTCCGAAATATAAGATCGTAGCTATATTTCTGCGTCTCTGCAAAATGGCTTGGATACAACTTACAACTTGGCAAATTTTATATACTTCAGAGATCGGTGGCATATAGATTAATATATATAAATGTTTCACGTCTAGAAATATTCTGTGCTTTTAGAAATACCGAGGTACATTTCTGGCTTGCTAAATTAAAAACGGGATAACTCTGGGAAGGGGTGGTGTGGTGGAGGATTAGTCCAAGCTTCATGATTGCGGTTTTGGTGGCCGAAACGGGAGAAATGGCAGCGCAGACTTTTGGTTATTACTGCAGCAATGTATATAGGGCCTGTCAAAAATTCCTTTCCTATTTCCTTGTCCTTTCATTCTTGTCGAGCTTCCAAGAAAACTAGAAAAGGACCCAACTTGCAAAGAAAATAAAGCCAACTTCGAGATCCCCCTGTGCGAAAACGTATTCAATTGTCCGGGAAAAGTGCTGCTAAAGAAATGAACGTCCCATAACTTTCCAACTGGCTGAAAACTTACGCTCCTGTAAATTTGCGTCAAATTTCTGTAGAAATCGAAGGAATAAAAAGCTAAGGAAAAAAGGAGAAAATCGCGGCTATCAACTGGCATCTGAATGCATTAAACCTCCAAATCTTTCGGCGAAAACGGCAGTAATGTAAGCAAGAATTCATACCGGCAATGATTTTCAGCTTTTAAAAAAGCATAACAGAAAAAATTCGGCCGGTAAGAACCAAGATCGTAAAAGAATCAAGAAATAAAAAAAGCTCACGAGACTCACAAAGCAAAACTTTGTCGGCTCGGCAAGGAGCCGACAGTAACTTGAAGGAAATTTCCCCCCACATGGCAATTCCGACGCGTGGAGAACTACTCCAAAAGATTTCTGCCTATTTCTCTCATTCCCTTTAAAAAAAAAAAAAAGGAACGACGCTCAGAAAGAAAAACTGTACAAGTTGTCTAACAAGCACGGGAAGTTGAGGGTATAAATCGATGATAACGTGCCGATTAGCTGGTCCCCGACTTGCAGTTATTTTCTCCCTTTCAACTTTGATGTCAAAAAGTATACGTGTTTGTTAACAACTCGAAACATTAAGAGTAGGAGAAAAGGGAAGTCATAAAAGCGCCAAAGTGCTCAGAACCTATTTTAGGATCTTGAATGAAACTCCTAAAATGGTGCCAAATTGCCAAAACTTTGGCAAGGGCAGAAACCTTTTTGCTTTGATTTTTTTTATTTCTTCCAAAAAGGAAAAAAAAACATCGCTTACCCATAACAATCCGGAAGTAGGCGCCCATAGCTTGAAAGTCACTCAGGTATTGCTAAAGTTACAATGCCAGAATAATTTCAAAATTAAATCTATTGCTGTTCAAAATCCAATTCGATGGATTTAAGAGATTAAATTCCAGGAATTTGGGAATTTTTAATCGAAATACCTAAAGTAAGGCTTTTGACTTGGCGTGAGATTCGAAGCAAAGAAATAAAAGTCGATTGAAAGAAATAATATTTCTGCAAAGTGATTTTCGGTCCAGCTGAAGCTGAAGACTGTTCTGCAAAACTTGGGGACTCGTCCTTGTCCATACCAAAACGCTAAGAGTTAAGCCATGCGCAGCAATTGTGGGACTGGTATAAGAAGAGAGTGAAAAAAATCTGAGAGAATAAAAAGAAAGAAATGGAAAATAAAAATCGGTTATCTTCGCGCCCTAAACTCGGCGCCATTCATTACTGTTAGTTGTTTGCTAATGGATAAGAAGAAAAGATGATAAAACAGAGAGAAAGTTGGTCTAGTTTTTTGCTGGCAGGCAAGTTTCTGTCAGAACTAGAAATCAATTAGTAGCGGAAACCTTCACCTTGCAGCAATAAGATCGAGTCGGGTCTTTTCAGTCAGCTTCAGCTTCTGAATCATTATTCAAGCAGAAAAGGCGACTATCCCTTATGGGCGCCAAGAAGGGTACCAAGAAGGGCACCAAGAAGACACTAGGGGCTCTAGGGGAATACAAACCAATCTGAGATATGTTGAGTTAAAGACTACTGCTTCCAGCGAAAAAAAAAAGAAAAGGGATCCCCATTTCCTTAACTAAAGGACACTAAGGGTGAAAGCGGTGATTTATGAAGTGCTGAAACTATTGCTGCCCATCTTTCATTTCTTCGCCTTGGTCGCTAGAGAAACCATCTGTTAATAGCGATAGGGCAGATTTCATGTGCAGAAATCCGAAGAAATGTTCTCTATTTCCATACAGATTTCTTTCTAAGCTCAAGTTTCCTTTCTTGGTCTCGTATAGGAGGGTTAAAGGGGAGACAGGGTGAGGGGTAAAGTGAGTAAAGCGGGTACAGTGAACAAGGGTCAGCCCGAGACTAGTGAAATGGAAATTGCTGGCAGCAAGTCATAGGCAGATATCCGCACTGTAAAAGTGCCTGTAAGAGCCAACAATGGTCGTCGAGAGAGTGCTGGGCATTCTCCCATATGTTGTAAAATGCTGGCAAGGGTTTGTAGATAAACACAATTGCTTCCATCTTGTTAACTTCCACCCACCAATAGAGGGTTAAATCAAGTCAGCTGAACAGCTTTCCGGGCTAAAACTAAACAAATCCTCCAGCGAAACCAACAATAAAAGGGGCTGGACACTTGTCGTTTGGATATTTTTTTAATACTTCTACAACGTTCAGTATCAAATTCGCTTTCAATATTGTTAAGCACTTCACTTATTCATGAAAATTTAATTATTAAATTACTAATTTCGATATTAGTCATTTCGTATTAAATTCCTACATGAACCTTTGGCCTGTAGCGTAAGAAAAAAAATAATAAAGAAAAATGAAAATTTGTCGCCATTTTGTATGTATCTTCTCTTGTCTTCCACTAGCCCGGGCATATCAAGCAAAAAAAGATAAACCTTTGCTAAAACACACATACAAATTGTTATCAATTCCTTATTTTTGTTTTCGGTTATGGGCCGACAAATAAAATAAAAAATCCCAAATCTTGGAATTCACTCGTACCAAAAAAAACAAAAACACAAAAAAAAACACAGACGCTAAAAAGTTACCTTTTCCGCAAAACTTTCAATATCTCCTCCCCCCATCCCCCTCTCACAAAACTCGCACCACGAAAATTCGGTGCTCCACACTTACATTTTTTGGACATACACAACGAGTCCAATCATTTGGAGTTTTACACCCACCCAAACGTCACACACACACACACACATACTAATAACAACCATCAGGCATGCAGAACCCCCAAAGTAGAGTTTTTTTATAGTCCCCTTGGAAACGACAAAATGAAAGGAAAAGTTTTTGACCATTTCCCCCATCTTTTAATGCCAACGAAATTTTTTAAAAAACGATAGTTTCTTTCAATCCCGCAAACAGTAGGGAAGGGGCGGGCAAAGGGTTGTTTTTGTTTTACACAAGATATTCTGGCCTTCAAAAAACTTTCCCAATGAATTTGTTACACTATTTCCGAACAAGTGTACGAGAAAAGAGAAAGAATGGGAAAAAACAAGATGGTCGCCCAAGGAACACGTGTTTCCCCGTTGACGAGCGGGCTGAATGGAGGAAAAGCTTCATCCGCCGAACACTAGGTGGCAATTACGGCGTTAAATAAAATTCTGACCAAAAAAACTCAACAGTAATTCGGGGGAGGGATTTTACATACATAAAATAAAATTCCCTCCCCTTTCTTATTTTTTTGAAAAATGTACAAGACTCGATGCTGCGGGGGAGTGGGGGGAAGGAGGGGCTTGTCATTAAAAAAAAAAGCTAAAATGTTAATTAATTAGCTTAACAGACTCCTCCTGGCTCTAAAAAATCACACGATCTACACCGACTAAATTATTGAAAGGATCCATCGCCCCTCCCCCCTTTTTTTGTCAAAAAACGGCTACCACGGGCAAATTATTAAATCATCGATTATTTTCTTTCTTTTTTTGTCTTTTTTTTGCTGTTTTTAAGTACGACTTGATAGACAATACACGGCGTGGTTTTAAAAAAGATTAGGGAGAGGGGCAACGGGTGGGGGTAAGGGAGGGGGAGTGTTGAATTATGTTTTTTTTTGCAAAGATGAGCACGATTTTCCGTAAAAGACAGCAGCAAAAGGGATGAGGGCGTGGCCGTTCCCCCGAAAAGTTTTTTCCCACACAATTTTCGGAAGCGATGAAAATGGGCGGGGTCAGAACGAGTCGAACAACAGGGAGACTAGAGTCCAAAAAACGCCTTGCTTCTTTTTTGTTTCGTTTTGTAACTCTTGCACTTTTTTTTTCGCCGTCACTTTTTCCTTGTCAAATTCCCAAAGAAACGTCCGTCATTGGCTTTTTCCGTAACCCCCAATCAAAAATATCCGCCCACCTTTTCCCCAGGAAAAGTTGATTTTTGACCCACAGCATGGGGGAGGAAATGAAAATTAATGAAGATTTGGGCATTTTTTTTTCTTGTTATCTTCTTCTTCTTCTGGAAAAGGAGGATCAGGGGGCATGGTCAGAATAGAGCCCTCCCCCCACACAATTTAGCGTTTCAGAAAAACGACGTTTTTCTTCATGGCCCCATTTGGCTCCTCCTCCCTCAACACCCCCAAATGGGTGACTGCGACCAGAAGGGTAAAATTTTTTCCACAGCGCATAAATTAGAATGAAACTAAACCAAAAACTGAGTGGGCGGGGTTTGTGACTGGTCCTTGGTAAATATGCTTCTGCTTCGTCGTCGTCTCCTTCTTCCTTCCCCCCTCACCGCCTGCTGAATCAAAAGGGGGGCATGTCGGAGGGGGAGAACTCTGGATTTTTTTAAAACTTTATTTTTTGGCTCTGATATTGGAAGAGCGCGTTGTTCTACACCAAGTTGTACTCTTTCAGGTTCAGCTGCAGGATGGTGTCTTTGACCGCGGCAAAAACGAATCGAATGTTTTCCGTATCTGTAATACACGATAGATAGGTATTAAAGATGAACTTTACAATTTCCCACAATAAATTCGAATAGAAAAATACAAATCTACCAGAATATGAAATCAAACTAAGGAAAATTTCCTATTCAATGGAACGAGCTTTTGTGTACGGAAAACAAAATTTCAATAAACAGAAAATCACAAATAGAAATAAATAGTAAAGAACCCAAGCTAAACTTGTTACAATCAGAGAATTAAGGGTGATCTAATTACTTTTCGCGCCCAAACTACCATTTACCTTTTCTCTTGGGCTTGACGGAACTTGACGCAGTTTACATTTGATAAGAACTTGCTAAAAACATTCAAGAAGGACTTTCCTAACGATTTAGGGAACAGCATTCATCCCAACCCCCCAATTATCCTTTCTATTTTAGGCTAAATTATACTCTTTCAAGGCAGACTGCATGATAGTGTCCTTGACGGCACAAAACACAAGTTTGATATTCTCGGTATCTGTTTTGTATCGTTTTTTGGTTCATTTTTTCAAATGCCATCACATGCGATCCCACATGCCACATGAAAGACGATCAGGGTTGACAAGAAAAGGAAGAAAAGACACAAAAAACACGTATTAGTAAAATATGGTCTCGTGACACTGACCTGTAGCACAGGTGAAGTGGGAATAGATGATTTTCTCGCTATCGGGGTTTAATTCCACAAACATACGGAGGATAAATTCCCGGGCTGCAATCCCATCTCGTTGGGGGCCTACATAGTTACCCGACAATACAAAAACCCAAATCATGAGAAGCATATCACTAGCTCTACTTCCGCCATCAATAATAAATCAGTTAATTAGCTAACTAATTGACACCTAATATTACAAAACAGATGACACGTTTTGCTTAGTCTGGCCAACAAAGATACAGGAAGTCTAGCCAAGTTTTTCTGGATATTTGCTCTTCAAATCTACGCAGAGTAAGTGAAATTCATGAAAACCTGTCGCGCAGGTCATATGCGCATAACACATGCGCTCAGGGTCAGGATTCTGGGCCAGGTACATCTTTAAGACGAACTCTCTGGCAGCCACCTGATCTTGCTTTGGCCCTATTTCATATTTCATTTCACAATCAGTATGTCCACTACAAGATTTTAATTTATTTTTTTAATTTCTAAATGGCTTGTAGGCTTAAGCCTGTTACCGTCGTTTAGTACTTCATAAAAAGGTAAGGGGTGAGTCTTTTTAAGAATTCAAAGCCCTGATAAGTCTCGAGACGTAACTTTTCCTGCCAAATTATCAACCAGTTTAGTGAAAAATTATTGTACCAATAGAAAGTAACTCAACCATTGAAAATATCCTAAATTCGATAAGATTGTTGTTTCAAGAATTCAAAACTCTGATAAGTGTCGAGCAGTAATTTTTCCTTCCAAATTATCAACCAAAGAAAAGAAAAATTACTTCAATGAATGAACTCAACCATTGAAAATGAACCGCAATTCGATTACAAAACTAAAGGGCAATGGATCAATCTTTGCTCTCAAAGCTATCAATTTTTAATTTTCCTGAAAATCTTCGACTTAATAAAATATGTCAATAAATAATGTGAAAATATTTAGGTTAATAAAGGATGTTACCGTCATATTCTGGGAAATAATCGACGAGATGTGAGTAGAAAATTTTCTCTTCCAGCAAATCTTTCTTGTTTAAGAAGAGAATGACTGATGAATGCTGAAACCATGGGTACGTGATGATAGTGCGGAATAATGCCTTAGATTCCTCCATACGATTCTAAAAAACACAAATGAATATCATTATTCCCATTGTCCTTTCTAAGTAAATAAAAAAAATATAAAGTATTGCAAGCCATACCTCGTTGTCTGACTCGAATAGAATCTGGTCATATTCGGACAACGCCACCAAGAAAATGATGGATGTCACGTTTTCAAAACAATGGATCCATTTCCGCCGTTCAGAACGCTGACCGCCGACATCAACCATTCTACCAGGGTAAAAACAAAATCAGATTAATTATGCATATCAATCTTCTTGTTTAATCCCGAGCCTCTTCAATTTATACGCTTCTTTGAAATATTCTACCTAGAAAAGCAGTTACGCCTACTAATATAAAATATACTAAAAGTATATTTTCTTAAATAACGAAATAATTTGAGTCTACTACATTTTAAACTCTATTAAACTGAAGCTTGCACAGATCCTAGCCTTTACATTAAGCGAGAGCGATTTGATTCAATAAGAAATCTAACTACGCGTTACGAAATCCATGAATTCCATATGGAGGTACCGAAAAATGATCGAATCCAAATCGAATGGATACTCGATAATACCCGTGGTGGGTACTCGGGCTCTCAGAATATCTTGTTCTGTCGGCAGAAAATCCTCAGCCGCGATTCGACCCAAATCGGTTATATAACTAAACTTCCCCAAGAAATTAAAAAATATTTTTAATTACCTAAATCCATTTGAAAACTTTTTAAATTCACTCAATCTTTTCCTGCCGAGTTCAGCCTTACTAAAGTATTACTCAAAAACCGAAACTACGTTGAATGACAAACCGACGCTCGCACAGTTTACCCGCCACCTTCTAAACAGTAACCTAGGAACCTGCACACAGGTTCGTTAGTTAATCGCGATTCATAGCATCCAAGCCAGTCATAGGGTGCCGACAAAAACTAAAATAACAGTTTCTTTTTCATAAACTTATAAGCAGAATAACTCAATCAAACACTAACCCTCTGTAATATGCATTGTAAAGAGTCACGCGCGAAAACTTGTGCATTATGAATGGCATTAATACTGTAGAATCCTGGGTTATTACTTAAAAGGTAAGGGACAAACTATAAAAGCGTCGAAAAACCTATACCTAATTATGCCCCCAAATAAAGTTACAAATAAAGACAAATTAATAATAGTTGTCCGAGTAGGTTTCAGGAAGCTTTTTTTTATATATAAAAGTATATTTGAGAAATAAATAAATAAACGAAATGAAGCATATCCCACGGTCTCACCTGAATCGAATTTCTTGCAAGTCAAACGGATACTCTATGATCCCGGTCGTAGGGACACGAACTCGAAGAATGTCTTGTTGTGTGGGTAGGTAATCAGGGTTTGAAATACGGGTCAGCTGTTCCAGGTAACTACGAACGCAAAAATAAATTGGCGGGAAATTCAAAAGTACGCACAAACTACCTCCACAAATTCCCCATTAAAAAAATAAACATTCTCAAATCACCGCATAAACGCATCCATAAAACTTCTTTCATTCTGAATAATTTAACCCAGTAAATCTGACACAAAAAATAATGTGAAGTGAAATGAAGAAGTTTACTATTTGGCAGAGTCAGTGAGCTGGTATTCGCGCCTCCGGTCATAACACTCCTGTATCCCGGCATCGGCCCACAAGTCCCGTATGGCTTCCACGAAGGGCGGGTCGAAGGTGGTAACAGTTTCGTAATCCACCGCGCGGACCATTTCAGCTTTCTCGATGTTGCCCGAGTCTCCGTAGGTAATGTGCAGCATGTCCATAGCGCGAATCATACTCTGCATGGCCATAAAGATATTCTGATAAACCAGTTTTATAAAACCTCGCTTGTCTTCATCCGAGTAACCCGCGCCGTGGATAATGCGCATCTGTTTAATAAAAGTCGACTTGCCAGACTCTCCAGTCCCTAGAAGAGACAAACAGAAAAATGTCTAATAAATTCAATCATCCCCAATAAAATATAAAAAATAAAAGTACACTAGAATTCTCGTTTCTCCTCCACTCATTCTAGGAACCCTAGCAAAAATGTAACATTCAGAGCAAGAGGATCCGGGAGAAAGCCAGTTTTTTTCCTTCTTAAACAAGCACAGGAATAGGTTAATAAAAATTACAAATACCCTGAAGCAAGATCACGACCTCCATTTTGGGTCGTTTCGGACGAAAGCGGAGAGTTCCAGGACCAAAGGCCCCGCCTACTGGTTCGCCACCTTCTCTCGGTGCACAACAACATAACCATGGACACCACGTCTCATTTTCCTTGCTTTTGCCTCTTCCTGAAGCGGCCACGCCCTCTGAACTCGCCGTCGACACTACACTAGGCCCCTCTCCTGGCGGCAACATATAAATGGGCGTGGCCTGTCCTCCCAACAAATAAAAAATCCTTTTCCCCTCACTTAATTCTCTTGTCACACGCTTTTTCTCCGCTAAAATTAGTTTTTGGGCACCATGAAAACGTCCGCCAGGTTTCCCCAGTCAGCAAACCACCAATGATTTAACCAACTCAATTTATTTTTCCTCCACAAAAAATTCCCTCAAACTTCGAGTTCAAAATCTTGGTGTGTGACACTAAATGACGACTACATGGCCTTTTCTTCACTCGCAAATATTTTCTTGAAGCATCCAACAGGATGATGTTGGGTGTGGAGTGCTATACCACACAGGCCAAGCGGGACTGAAATGGCGACTAAAACCACAAGCATATAAGGGAAAGTTCTCGGGTGGGAACCCGCGGCGAAAAAGAAAAACCCCAAACCCGAATCGAAATCCAAACTTGTTCCTTTACATGCTTTCGCATACCGAACCCCAAACCTGTCTAGAGGCTCTCTTCTGCTTTTCCTTGGGTTTCTTTGGCCTCAGCTTTTGAATTTGGCATTAGATAAGGAGTGAGAGAGACAGAGAGACCTGGTTTTCCTTGGAAGAGCTTTTTACTTCTTTTGGAATCAACAAACTGAACAGGTACCACGAGTCACCATGAACGGCTACCACGCACCATAAAAAGTTTAAGGGAGAAAAAAAAAGAAATAAATTAGCGTATTTCTCTTTTTTTATTTTTCTAGCTTTACGTAGCGGATTCGACTACTTCAAGAATGTGGGGGGGGGCATACGTTGACTTGGTGCATGTGTAATTATGGTGACATAATACACTGAATGTCAATCAAAGGAAAAGTGAAACAGAGTTAACATCGTGGAAAATAGAAGGTCATATTCAGAGTATTGATGCTAACGGGGATTTACCGCAGCGAGTGGGTAAGAATCGAAATCGAGAGCCGGGCGATCGAGTAGGCGGAGCCGATAGTAAGCGTTCCATTTGTTTGGAACTTGGGGGGGGGGCACTCATTTAAATACCCTTTCTCTACGAATTGATAACAAAACTAACGAGAATTCATGATTACTTCATCATAAATTATTTCACTATAAGTACAAACAACTTTGAAAGTATAATAAAATACTATTTATATCAAATTTGACATTTAAGCCTATTTTGCACTTGCACTGAACAAGAAATTTATTGTCTACATATCATTCTTAAAACCTTTGGTTATAATACTTTCGATTCCGTAAAGACAAACAATCAATTTGCAAAAGAAAACAAAAAGAAAACGTACAGATTTAGAAAAAAAAAAGAGTTTGGGCGGAGCATAGTACGAAACCGCGATTCAGATTTTCCTGTTCAGATAAATGGCTCCAAGAACGAACCGAAGAGCTAGATACACACTAAATGATTAACTTTAATATTAAACGCCTATCGAAGTCTCTAGAGTTCGCGTAGTCGCAAATACAGCTATTAACTAACCAAATTAACATACGAATTAGCGAAGAAGATATTTTAGCGTCTTCACACAAATGTATACGTTCTAAAAATATAAAACCCCCTCAAAGCTTAACCTCTAAAACCAAGTTCACCCCGTTCTTTTCAAATTTTTCTGAAAATCTGAAAATTTCACAACTTCTTCAAATTTAAAATCCCATAATTTTTTGGTACCAGAAGTAAATCCTGTGACAAAACAAACTCTGCAATTCAGTCTCCCTACACTAGTCACAAAATTTTACTAAAAACCATCCCAAACTCGTTTTTTATTTGAAAAAAGGGCTAGAAAATCTGCTTAAATCTAATAATTTATTATAAAAAAGCTTCCAATTCTAAATATTCTCCCCCCTACAACGCCAGTCTTCTCCTTGCTGTTCGTTCGCTGCAAGACCCAAGTTGCAGTACACTCGAGTTGTGCCAAATTTGGAGACGTGTTTATGTGTTTAAGGCAGCCTTGTTACTAGCATAAAATGCAGACCTGGTGGTAGCGCATACTACCTATACAAGCCTTCTAGTTTAATTTCCTTTTTCTCCCTCCCGTCTTCTCCTCTTCGAAACTGCGTCCCTATTTCTTCCAAAATAACTTCCTCAATTCAAGTCAATATAACCTAAGAAATGCAAATCCGTTGTATCTTCATAAGCAAAAACTTAAATCCTTCTACTCCCTTCCATCCTTCCTTTACCTTCATAAAACTAAAAAACGGAAAAATCCCACACGAAATCCGTACCATAAATACTTCATACATGTGTGGGCTGCTTTGCACCTAGCTGATATCACTAGTGATAACCCAACCCAACCCAACGGGATAGTTTGATTAGCCGTCGAGTCCAAAAGATAAAGAACAACTTTGTTCCAGTTAAGCTCATCCATTTCAAGTCCTACTCTCTCTTTGCCTCCTCCCTCATTCATGAATTCTGCAACCTTCCCACCAGGCCAACAATCAAAATCTTCAGGCAAACCTCGTCAACAATGAAAACAATGCCCAACTTGCCTAAAAAGGAGATGGGAAATCTCTCAACACTGAAAGTTAAGCAACATTGACACCACCCCATGGTCCGAACACCCAAAAATCTCTCATAATTGATTTGTGAGAATTTATAAGTGAGAAATCTTACCCAAAAGTAATAATTTGAGCTCCTTCCTGGCATTCTGCTTATCCTTCCGTAACTGTCGGTCTATCTCTTGATTGATCCTTTTCTGTTCTTTCGCTTCTTCTGATAAACAACACGCCATGACGACCACCCAGCGAAATTTCTGCTTTTCTCAAGGAAAGCAGGCTCCGTTTTTCAATTCCACGCAAACGTTCTTCCTGGTCCACTTGCAAAGTTTTCTGATCAAATTCGTGTCCACGACGATGACTAATGCAATGTTTTGATATGGGAGGGCTTCATTCAATGTGTGGCTCTCTCTCTCACACACACATATACACACACACGCTAAAACTCGTGTTCCAGAAAAGGGGGGTGGGGTGGGTGGGACGTCGTAAGAGTAAAAAGAGAGCGAGAGGGTGTGGTTGTACTGGATGATGAGCCGGCTGAATAAGCCTCCAGGCCTGGCGCCAGGCAAAATGCTAAAGGCAATGGCAAGGATGGGGATTCTCCTCCTACAATACAAACAGACACGTTTTAGAACGGAATCCCTGCCTAATTCCTGACACTTGACAAATATAAGGACTAAATTAACATTCTTTTTACCAGCGTAGATTTAGCTAATTGTTGGTACGACAGAACCAGAAAGGCTCTATGGGCAATAAGGTCTCGTTCGTCCGGGCCTGGTCGTGGCGGTGGCAGGGCAGCAAATAAGGCAAGAGCCAGCTTCACCATTCCTGGACTTATATAGCCTCCCTTCTCGCGTTGGATGATTTTTCCTTCGGCTTTGTCGGTCGAGGTGAGCTCATTAAACACCACACATGTTCGCTGTCTACTTCCAGCTAACACTCGTGAAACCTTTCATACGCACTGAACAATAATGGGATTGACACAAATTAGAACTTTGGCTAGGGCTGGGTTCTCTTCGCCTGTGTTGCCGTGCCCAGTGATGGCGAGCTTTGATGCCGTGCCAAGCGCTACGGGACAAACAGACTCGCCCGGTCTCCCATAAGCGAGCATGAAGCGCGAGGCGAGGTGGGCCAAGCACGGGGCCAAAATCTGGGCCGTCCCTTTTGCCATCACCATCGACCCGATAGTGCCATTAGCGCCTCTGGGGGAGTAAGCAACTCAACTCGGCTGAGGGTGGGGCAAAAAAGGGCGCGGACATAATTTTAAGCGGGGAATTCAAACCTGTTTTAGGTTGAAGTAGGGTTCCCCAGATTATCCTGAACTCAGTTGCAATTTTGGAGTTTAAAAGTTATGAAATTAACTTGTAACGGATAATACAAGTCGTACATCATGGTGGTAAACGCTCCCATGAATGAAATAAATAATAAATTCAGGTAACTTGAATTGAAAACTCATGATCAGTTTCGCTTCTAATTTTGTTTATCCGAGTTTTAAGTATTAAAGACTGGAGTTTAGTAAGGATTATCGTGAATCTGATGCCTGAGCGCTACAAGTTTTTCATTTATCATTCTATTGTACATCTGTTGAAGACCTTGAAGTTCTATTTGGTTGCGCAGCCAAATACAAACTTTCCAAAAATTTAATGTAAAACTTTATCCTCAAAAGTCTTTTCATATCGTACAAATGGAAATAGAGGAAATGGAAATTTTAAGGAGCTACAGCAAATCTGACACCTAGACTGAGATATCCAACATTCATGAAAAAAAAATTGATCCCATTAAAGCATATTAAGGTTTCTAACCTACCTTTGCCTCGTGTGGCGACGGTCACGCGAATACTAAGATCCCATTAGTAAGGTTAAAATAAAATAACTTTTGTAAAAAAAAAAGAGAAAACTTGTACTATAGTTGTATTGTCCGTAAGGGACACTGTGTAGATCTTGATACAAGATCTGGAATTGGGCGACTGAAAAGGATAATTTAAAACATGTTTCTCTGTGTTACTTTTATCCCCCTCTTTCTTTGTGCAAAAAGGGATAAGAATCAAGGTAACTGGCGTTGTCTCGATCTTGCAGAGGAGGTTAATTGGTGGGGATCAAGGAAGAGTGGATCTTCGTCCGAATCGTGGGGAGGATAAGGCGTTACGTCGTTAATAATGGACAACCAAGCATCCTGATCCGAGGAAAACAGGCTTGAATGTTCGAAATTAGAGGTGGGCGGAGAGTGATTGGAGGTGCTAGGGGTTTCTAGTGAAGGGACGCTTAAGGGAGAACTATATTTACTACGCACTGTCGCCACTGCTGCTGTACGTGCCGAAAATCCTTCGCTTATCTAAAAGTTTTTGAAAATAAAATCAGAAATACTCTAAATATTTGGGAAAGTTAGCTATCAAATACCTGTAAAATTGCACCGGAATTGGTAAAAATTCGTTTCACGACCCGTTCAGGACTCGAAGGGACGTCCATGGAAGATGAGGATCGCGAATACGATCTTTTAGACGGGCTACATGGACTTTCGCTATCACTAGAGTCACTTAATCGACTGCTAATGGGCTTATTAGTCCTTTTTTTCGCCCGAGACGCTTTTTTCCGCATATCAGCGTTTAGGGTGGAAGAATAGGCACTGACATCATCCTTGGAACTCTTATTTGGCTTGCCTATAACAATTAAGTATTACTGTAATATCCTTAAGAGTATGATAATAACATTTTATCGAATTGTTTGTACCTGCAGAAGCATTAGACTCTTGACGACTTGGTTTAAGAACTTTGGATACACCATTGGCTGCAAGAGGCTTGCCTTTAGCAGGCCCATGCACTTTCATTGGAATCTCCGGTTTTGACTTACTTTGCTCCAGTGCCATTTTCCCAGCAGTAGTTAAACTTAAGGTTCCCCCTGAGAAGACAAAGTATTAATTAAGGCTCAAGGGATTAAAGAATGTGGAACAAATTATCTGAAACACTCAATAATTTCGCAAATTTACACAGAACAACGAAAGTCTACTTCCTTGACCATCTGTTTTTTTTTAACTCAAATATCCTAAGGTCAAGAAAGTTAAAATATTCTAAAAAAAAAGGAATGTGAACTAACTACGCCGAAACGTAACTAAATTCAATTTTCTTTCCACGTAAAAAAAAAAAAAATAATCCAACAAAAAAAACATAAACAAATAAAAAACACAGACAAACAATTAAAAAGTTAGATTCTTTCTACAATTTAAAGTAGCAAAATAAACAAAAAGGGTGAAAAATAAAGATACAAGAAGCTCTAAATTACCCGCTTCTATCGCAGTCATAGATAAGGAAGAATCGTCATCTGGGGGAAGTAACCGAATGCCATGGGAAGCTAATATCTCTAAAGCAGCGTCTCCATTTTCTCCTGCTGCAGCCGCAACTTCCGTAATAGATGCAATAGAGGTTAATTTGTCCAACAGATACGCTTCTAAAGGAGAATTTCCGTTTACATTTTTCTTAAATATTTTATACTGTAAATACCGTCATCTCCATCTTCTAAAGACCCTAGATCAAGTCCATCTTGGACATAAATACCAGCGGAAGTTGGTGTTGCTTGAGGTGTTACTGGTGTCTTGGTGAATGACTTTTCTTGTGCAGGCGTGACAGGCATAGCTTGGATCAGTTTCTTGTTAATCGCTTTTGTAAGTTTTTTGCTAAGGGCTTTCGCAGTGGCCAAAGTCCGTTGGGACTTTTGGGCTTCTTCACAACGCTCAAAGTCCACCGCACCGTGCTCAATTAGTAATTGCTCGAGCTGATAATTTGCTGCTTTTCGCGCAAGGTCTAACGGCGTTAAATCAAATTTGGAAGCTTTGCTAGGTGATACTCCATGCTCCAACAATAATTTCGCACAACCCACGTGATTGCCTGAGCAAGCCCAATGCAATGAATCCATTTGCAACTAGATATAATAAATCGCGCTATTAAACGCAAGATAAGAAAATTTTGATTTTTACCATGTCCCGCGCGTTTACATCCACGCCAGCGCTTAAAAGCAATTCTGCGACCAAAGCATGTCCATTTTGACATGCTAATTGCAAAGGAGTTCGCTCAACTTTAGTTTTGGCATCTCTGAACAACCCTGCTTTTAAAAGCATCTCTACAGTATCTACATGGCCTCCTTGACTAGCTGCATGCAATGGAGTCATTCCCAACTGTCCCAAACCATAAAAAGAGAAATTCGTATAGAATTACTAATTGCTTAGACAATGATTAAGTAATTTTGTTACCCAGTTTCCTGTAAACGGAGCTCCTCGACCTAATAAAGCTTTGACTTGCTCGGTATTGCCTTCGCCTGCAGCAACGAGCATCTGTTTGCCCAATTCTCCAAAAGTGGACGATTGTTGAGCATTGTTATGCTGCGTGGGTGATATTTCAGGCTGGCTGTGTGTAGGGAGTTGGAACCAGCTATTCATGTTAAGTTTGACCGTTTTAGCAAGATTATTATTAAGCTTGGTGTTAGCTACAGTTGACGTCGAAGTAGAGAACGAAGAAGCTAGGTTGGCGACATTCACTGTTGGGAAGTCTGTCATTTCGTCTTCTTCTAATGGCAATTCCAATTCCATAATCTATAAATAAAGTTCGGATCATGTTTCCCTCTACTTCCAAAAAGATAAGAAGATTTTGTGCAAAAGATAAACGGTTCGAAGTAGATGAGCAGCATGATCTTAATAGGTTTTAAATTTATAGTTTATAAGAAGATAAGACACAACGTGACGGAAAAATAAAGCTTACGTAGCTCTCCGGGTTAAGTGCAGTACTGGTTTCCATTTATAGACGTTTCAGACCCAGTTTTAGCTCGTTATATGGCTTTTCTTTACCAAGTAAAACTAAACCCAAGACACCTCTCGAAATACTTCGGTAGTTCCAACAGTTTAACTGTAGATGCCAGCATTAGCTGGAACGATGGAGTTAAAAAGTTACTTAATTTAGCCGCTAGGTTGTACCGGCATTCACAAAAGGCTAAACGTAAAAACATAAAGAAAACATCACGTGTGTTTTGAACTTTAGAGAAGATCGCTTTAACATATGGAATGTCTGCAAATACAACTAATGATTGGGATGTCGATGATCCGAAACACCGAATTACTCCGTTACAACAAATGGCATCATCGTGCTGTGGCGCGTTGCTGACGTCATTGTTCGGTAACGTGTTTTTATTTCAAAAAAGTCTATAAAATACAAGTTCAAGGACTTGGAAATAGTGTTATTAGATGGTCTTATTAAACAGTCTTATGAGATGAATTAGATTTAGAATTAGATAGTCTCAATTATTGATGATTTACTAACTACTGTGTTAAATTACGTTATGGTGTTGTAAGAGTTAACTGTTAAATTTTTTTTTCGTTTACAAATTGCAATTTTTAGTAACGCCATTAGACGTTGTAAAAATCCGCCTACAAGCTCAACAAAAACGTTTGCCTTCGAACTACTGTTTTATTTACTGCAACGGACTAATGGATCATCTTTGCCCGTGTTTAAACGGTGCGAGCAGCGCAAATATGGCAAATGGAGTCGTTGCCAAAAATCCAACCAAGTCACAACTCCAACAATGGTATAAGCGACCTGGTCATTTTACAGGAACGATGGTAATTCCCTTTTCTAAAATAATTGGACATAAAAATACAAATTCAGGATGCATTTCTGAAAATTACCCGAAATGAAGGCGTGACGTCATTATGGAGTGGTCTGTCTCCTACCTTGGTCCTAGCTATACCCGCTACGGTACTCTATTTTACCAGTTACGAACAACTGCGGCTTTATATCAAGGATAAATACAAAGAACTCCATCCTGGTTTCCAAGGACAACCCACTTGGGCACCCTTAGTCGCGGGTTGTACGGCCCGACTCTTCTCCGTGACACTTGTCAGTCCTTTGGAAATGATTCGCACCAAGATGCAAGCGAAAAAGTTAAGTTATCTAGAAGTCACCCTAGCCGTTAAAGAATTGGTCCAGCATCAAGGTTTTTTCAGTCTTTGGAAGGGGCTATCCCCTACTTTACTCCGTGACGTACCCTTTTCTGGTAATTTCTTTGGTTACCATTTTTAGAATTTTTTATTATTGTTGTTCAACTATAGGCATATATTGGTACGGCTACGAAGAAATTCGTAACCGATTAAGCAGTGATCCTACTTTTATGGTTAACTTCATTTCAGGGGCTGCATCGGGAACGGTAATTTTAATTACGATATTATGAATTTGAATTTGTGTAAAGTAGAAAAGTGAATTATTTCTTGTTTTGGATTTACTTTTGTAGTGCGCGGCAGTAGTTACGCTTCCTTTTGACGTGGTAAAAACTCACAGACAAATTGAGTTGGGAGAGGAAGAAATACGGGGTTCCCAAGCGAAAAAAAACTTCTCCACGTGGAGTGTCATGAGAAATATATATCGTAGTCAGGGCTTAAATGGATTGTTTGCTGGTATAGCTCCTAGATTGATCAAAGTGGCACCTGCGTGTGCGTTAATGATAGCTTCCTATGAATACGGGAAGGAGTTCTTTAGTAAATTAAACGCAAGAAGAAACGCAGCTCAGTTAGAGACGTAAAGCTTGTGTGGGATTTATGCAGCTTTTTGTTAGGATACCTTAAGCTAAGGGAGGTTGTTAAACTTGGAAGGAAAATACAGTTTTATATGCTTACACTTTAGGAAGTTAATATACGAAAAAAACATTGATATTAAGTTTAAAAACGCTCGAAATTGATTTTAAATGTTGAATAATTTTTAGAAAGTACAACACTTTCGCTATCTTCGTTGCATTTAGTTAAATAAAATAGTTTTTAAGGATGAATACTAACCGCGCTCGAAAATGTTCAAAGAAGTATCCAAATACCCTCCTAGGGGAGCTTCAGTCCTAGTTTGAGCCTATAAAGTTTATCCTAGAAGCTACTAGAGGTGCTGTCGATCACAATGCCTGCTAGAAAGTGGCCGAACCCGGCATCAAAGTTGATCACGTTGAAATCTTGAAATATCCGAGCCATCTTAGTGAATCCAAACCTAAAAACTTAGAAGCAAGATGTCTTCTATGGGGACATTAGCGTTTGATGAATTTGGGCGACCATTTATCATCTTAAAGGACCAAGGAAACCAAAAACGCCTCACAGGCTTGGATGCTTTGAAAGTAAATACCACAACTCTTTAAAACAACCAAAACTCATTCAATAAGTTCTTTCTTTCATGTTTTAGTCCCATATTTCCGCAGCGGGTGCTGTGGCCCACACTTTACGAACTTCTTTGGGTCCCAAAGGTTTAGACAAACTTATGGTCTCACCTGATGGCGATATCACCATCACCAACGATGGAGCGACTATCTTGAAAATGATGGATGTCGACCACCAAATTGCCAAGCTCATGGTCCAGTTGTCTCAATCCCAAGACGACGAGATTGGCGATGGAACCACCGGCGTTGTAGGTAAAATTATGTTTAACAATTCACTTCTCCGTTACCTACATTTGCGTGGACGAATTCTCGTACATTTACTCAATAAATTTACGAGCTAGACACCATGCTAAAGCAAACTTTCCTGAACCATTGGCACGCCTAGGTAGGCGTGTTCACACTGATATGGAACGAACATGTTAATAACTAATTCCAGGACAACGAACTAAACATTCTTGTTTCAATTTTATTCCAGTTTTGGCTGGCGCTTTGTTGGAAAAAGCAAGCGAGCTCCTCGACAAAGGGATCCACCCCATTCGTATTGCTGATGGCTACGAAATGGCAGCCAGGGTTGCCATTCAAACCTTAGATAAGATTGCTGACAGCTTCCCCACCAACACAAAAGATCTCGAGCCTCTTATTCAAACCGCTATGACAACTTTAGGGTCTAAAATGTAAAACGTACTTTCTAAACTTTTTCCAGCTCTAATTTCAACTTATTTTCTTTCATTAGAGTGAACAAATGCCATCGCCAAATGGCTGAAATTGCTGTTAACGCGGTAATGGCAGTAGCAGATATGGAAACGCGGGACGTGAACTTTGAACTAATCAAAATGGAAGCTAAAGTGGGCGGACGAATGGAAGATACTATGCTCGTCAAAGGCGTTATTGTCGACAAGGACTTCTCTCACCCTCAGATGCCCAAAGTAATTCAAAAATCATCTTTTAAGAGTAAAAATGCAAGGATTGATCCTGACGACTCCTGTGAGCGAATTAGGGGCAGAAACCTTGCTAAAACAAACTTTTCCTGAACCATTGGCACGCCTAATTATAGACATGTTCACACTGATATGGAGAAAACACTTCCTATTTTTTTTTATAATTTTAGAACCAAATTTGTTCAACCAGTTTCTACAACCAGACTTCTCTCGTTTCTAGGAACTTCGCAATGTGAAGTTGGCCATTCTCACCTGTCCGTTTGAACCGCCCAAGCCGAAAACCAAGCATAAGTTGGACGTCACTTCCGTGGAGGATTACAAGCTGTTAAGAAAGTATGAGCAAGAGAAATTCGAGGAAATCGTAGACCAAGTCAAAGCAGCTGGCGCCACCTTAGCCATTTGCCAATGGGGCTTCGATGACGAGGCCAACCATCTACTTTTGCAGAAGGATCTGCCAGCTGTTCGCTGGGTGGGAGGGCCCGAAATTGAACTCATTGCTATCGCCACTGGTGGACGCATTGTTCCTCGTTTTGAGGAACTCACCCCTGAAAAACTAGGAACGGCTGGTCTTGTGCGTGAAATTTGCTTTGGCACCACTCGCGACAAAATGCTCGTCATTGAGGAATGCAAAAATTCCAAAGCTGTCACTATTTTGATCCGCGGAGGCAACAAAATGGTAACGAATCTCTTACAAGTATTACGAAAAATCACAAAACTAATTGTCAAAAATAATCTCAGATTGTCGAAGAAGCGAAGCGCAGTTTGCACGACGCGTTGTGCGTAGTACGCAATTTGGTACGGGACAATCGTATCGTGTACGGAGGAGGAGCTGCTGAGATTGCATGCAGCTTAGCTGTAGCCAAGGAAGCTGATCAAGTACGCCAATGAGCTCAATCAAAAGAACTTTCGATTACCTTTTGTTTGTTTATATAGATTAAGACGCTGGAGCAGTACGCTTTCAGGGCCTTTTCTGATGCGTTAGAAAGCATTCCATTGGCTTTGGCAGAGAACTCAGGTTTGGCTCCCATCCAAACACTAACGGAAGTCAAGGCTAGACAAGTTGCGGAAAATAATTCCGCGTTGGGTATTGATTGCTTGCTCAAAGGCACACCAGACATGAAAGAACAGCATGTGATTGAAACTCTGCATTCGAAGAAACAACAAATTCTTTTGGCTGCCCAACTCGTCAAGATGATTTTGAAAATCGATGACGTCCGATCACCTGATGATGGAGGATACTAATGTCACCCTTTTCCGCCCACCGTCTTTTTTTTTTTTTACTGCTGCTCGCCTCATTAACAGTGAACAACCTTACATTAACACTGAGCTGTGCTGCTTTAACTTTCGTGTAAATTAAAAAGAAAAAACTGAAAATAAAAAATCTAAAAATCTTATATCTTCGCATTTCTTTTCGCTCCAATCACTAGAATAAGTTGCTCCTGTATACCTTAGCACGGTATAGGCGGTTAGCATGTAGAATTCTGAAGCAACTTTTTGAGAAAACGAGTGGATTTAATGAAAAAAATTCTTGGACAGTAAGCTCGGGCTTGCTAACAAGTACGTACACAACCAACTCAATTTTTCCCAATGAGTAATACATTAGCAATATGCAAATCAAGTTTGTAACTATGAGAAATATGTTTCCTAAAAATCTGTCCTTTGGTTGTGTTAGCCGCTAATAAAAGGAAGCTTTTCTTTTGGTTTGCTTTCAAGTCTGACGAGCCGTTCTCGAGAAATCTTGTTCCGAAAGTTGGACGACTTAATTTGGGACACCGTGCTGCTACAGCAAACTGGTGACAAACTGTTCTTTTCAGAAACAAAACAAGCGTAGATAGTTTGCTGGCAATTAGCTATCTATTTCTTTTCTTACTTTTTCTCTCATGTCTTTCGCAAAACCAACACGTTCTCCGAATTTAGTGACAAACAGGTGTAATGTATCCCACTATCTAAACTGACACCAACGTGTCAGTTTCCAACAATGATTTTTTTTCAGCTAATGGAGTGAAAGAAAGTACAAATTTTAACAATCTCATCAACGAAAATTGATGAGAATCGTTAACCTAAGCTAACCTAATTAATTTCCAATCCAACTACCAATTTTTAACTCGAATTACAGCCTTTTGTCATCCCTTTTCCGGAGAACGTTTTGTTATAATACGACACACTCGAGTACCATTCTTTCCCATTAATAACCTAAGGTTTTCGGAGCTATCGTCTTCGGAGCTAAAGTCTTTGGGAGCTAATAAGCTACAAGCGTTCGGGAGCTTTAATAATCAATTTTCACTATAATAATTATAAGTTTCAAAGGGCAGTTTCTAATAAAATCCTGTATTTTCAATCACTCTCCTTTAAATACTTACTACACGATAAAAAAAACTTACCTGAGGAAATTTTGAGATCCATCAATCAATCAAATTTGAGATCCATCGTAATAAAACTTCGTCTTCAAAGAATGGTTCTTCATGTCCCACTAAAATAAGAGAATTAATACATAAATTTAGCAACTTAGCCCTGGCGCCTACTTATCCTAAAGTTTATTTTTGGTTTATAGAATACGAAGTACTCACTCCTGTTTGTTTTTACTCACGTTTGGCTACCTATCAGCCTGGCAAAACTGTTTTTTGTACTAACATAAGTCTCGCCTTTCAAATGTGTGCGCGATTCTCGCTTAAAACTCGCTTCCTTCCAGTGGTCTGTTGGCCTCCATAATTCTCCCTGTTTCTCTTAAATCTGGTTGCTGCGCGAGTAGTAACTAATCCTAAAAATGCACACGTTCCTCCAACGATAAAATTATGAACTGGAAAATACCTGCTTTTCCCTTCCGGCTGGCTCACTCAACTCGAATCACTCAAAGATTCTCCAAACAATACTCTAAATACCATAAAAAACTGTCTACCAAAGCCGTATTTTGTTGTTTTTTTTCCACATAATAGCTGCTGATAGAGGGGGAGACAGCTAGGCTGCGGCTTGTATTAATTAGAAAAGCCGTATCTGGTCAACTGGAATTAAGATACTTGTGTGGGGTTCAAATTACGGAGTTTCAACCATTCCAATCTTTCGAAAAAAAAAAATAGTACACAAGAAACAGAAAAATTCATTAAACGAACAACACCTAACAAAATATCTTCCGTTTTTTTCTGATCGGTTTTGTTGGTTTAGGGTAGAAAGGAAAAAAGTCAAGACAATTTTTTGGATGATGTCACCAAACGAGACGATGAATATGGATGAGTTTCTCTTCAACTTGTTTCGAGTATAAAAAATATCCGAGACGCAAAAATAAACGAAAATTAATGAAGAGAAAGTCTTTTCTGTGTGTGCTGTTTCAATGGCTGATCTTCTTTTTGTCTTCACTGTAGTTGAGAGAAACACAATGAAAAACTACAGACTCTTTCTCTCTCTTTTCTCCCATTCGCTCGACTTTGGGGGGACGGGGCTTAACTTGGCCTGATCTTTCTTTTTCCTGTACACTTGCTTTGCCTACAAAACGCCGAAGAATAGATAGATAACTTGGAATTAGCCTACCTCCTAATACGTTTATGAAAAATTGCTTCTTTTTCGGATAAATTTTTTTTTTTTTTAATTTCAAAAACTTACCATGTTAATGCGAAATTAGTAACGACCGCCGCCGCCCCCACGACTGTACGCTCCACCGCCACCACCACCTGAACCGTATCCACCCCCTGCTAAAAAAAGTCATTAGAAACGTTCCTAATTTGCTTAAAGTTAAATAAAAATATGATTTTTTACTTAATATTTTTCATTATTTTTAACATTATTCTCTTTAGTAATCTATAAATATTAATATTATTATTAATATTTATTGTTATTTCTAATTCCTTAAATTTATTATATAAAACACAAATAAGAATTTAACCACTAAACTTACTGGAATAAGGTCCAGGACGACCTGCGCTATAGGAGTTGCGCATGGGACCAGCTCCGCCTCCTCCACCGCCACCAGCGCCATAGGAATCGTTATAGCCGCTTCCAAAGCTGTCGTTGGCCCATCCGCCGCCCCCGCCGCCGCCTCCTCCAACACTGGTTCCATAGCCGCCTTGACTACCACCCCATGCTCCGCCCTGACTGCTTCCGCCAGCGCCACCCCAGGCACTATTGGTGTTTTCCCAAGGGCCATTATTGTAACCACCCCCTCCGCCGCCGCCTGATCGGTAGCCAGATCCTCCCCAACTGCCTTCGCTTTCCCAGTGGCCTCCGCCGCCACCGCCTCCGTTGCTGCCATAACCACCACCTCCCCATGAATCGCCACCACCGCCGCCGCCACGTCCACCCCATGATGAACTGCGATCACGGCCGCCACGTCCACCTCCCATGTCACCCCCACGCATGGGGGGACCACGCCCACCGGGACCTTTGTTCGCCATTTCGGCTTTGGAAAGTGCTTTCTTCACATCCACATGTCGGCCCTTGACCATGTGGTGTCTTAGTACTAATTAAAACCAAATCTTATAAGTATTTCTCTCACACTCCATGTAACTGAACAAATAGAAGTAAATAGAAAGGTAGAAAGAGAAAAGCCAGGAAACTTACAGACGATTTTATCCACCGGATCGTAGTCATCGAACTCGAGAAAAGCGAAACCGCGCATCTTTCCAGTTTCTTTTTCGGTGACGATATTCACATTACTGATTTTCCCAAAGCGAGCAAAAGTGGCAGTTAAGTCAGCTTCAGTTATGTCGTCTTTCAAGCCGCCTACGAAGAGTTTCTTTACTGTAGATCCTGTTTCAGGCTTGCCAATGGCCTTAATAATAGCAAAATAAAAAAAAATAGTTATAGAACATTATTTAAAGACAAAAAGAATTTAACATTACGTCTCTTGGCACAGCACGTTTGGGTTCTACTTCTCTTCCATCAATGACATGTGGGCGGGCTATTTGGGCGTCGTCTACCATATGCGCTTTAGAATAAGTGATAAATCCAAAGCCACGAGATCTAGACCATAAATATTAATCTAAACCTGCCTTCCCTTTCAATTAGTTTAAGAGGCTAATTTACTTCCTAGTTTTGGGGTCTTTCATGACCACTACATCGACAATTTCTCCCCATTGTTCGAAGTGTTTTTTCAAGGTTTCGTCTGTGGTGCGGAAATCTAGACCACCAATGAACAATTTGCGGTATTGCTCAGGTTCTGGTCTGTCCTATAAAGCCCCAAACAAAAAAGATATATTAGTACTCAATTTTCCACAATGAAGTTCCAAATGACTATCACGAATGCGAGAATAATTCACTGGAAAAGTTATCAGACTTCAATTTGTGCATCAAATAATTCAGACACAGCATGAAAAGTACATCATTTGTCTCCACACCCCCAACCCAAGCGTCCTTGTTTCACAAAATTTTGTACTACGTTTTTAACTAAAAAAACATTGCATTTCACTTACATCGCTCCTGATAAAATCCTTGGTGTCGGTATTCATGTTATTTAGTGGCTCAGAATTCACGATAGGACTGCTCATCACTTTTACAAATCAATTTATAACTTAAAACAGGTTCACACCGCATCTACTCAACACCCTACCGCTATAAAATGGCGCCGGCGTCTGTCCTTAACGGAAACTATAGAACATTGCCAGTTGTTTAACGAACTTCTTCAAACTATAAAATCTGCCATTTTGCATGCAATAAAAATTAATTACAATTTATAAACTAGACTAGCGAATACATATGCATAAAGATTGCTGTTTATAAACAATCATAAATGAATCTGGCAATTGAAATAGTCAATCGGCGTTTTGGTCCTCGCAGAAACGTTACCGTAGTTATCCTTTCTTAATTTTCAAACTAGAACTTTCCGGCTCAGAAGTGGCGCTCTCAAGCGAAATTGCAGGTAAAGGTAAAGGCAGATTAAATAAATTAGTCCTCTGATTATGAAAAACTATGACCTTACGATAATATTTAGGTTGTTTTCCTAGTTGGGAAACCGCCTGGCTTGAGTCCATGGCGTTAGTTGTTAGGCATTGTGCATACCGAAGTTTTGGCGCCACTTTTTTCTTTCAATAATTTCCCTTTTTCCTTACTAATTAACAGCCATGGGCCGCAAAAGTCAAAAAGATGACGATGGAGAGGCTTCTCCGCCTACTCGGGAAGGTGACGAAGACAACGGAGCTGAAGTAGAAGAAGAATATTCGGTAGAAAAGGTCCTGGACAAAAGAATTCGGAACGGCAAAGTGGAATATCTTCTCAAGTGGAAAGGGTATAGCGAGTGAGTTTCTTCTGAATTTGGAGCTCGATCTTTGAGCTAATCATTCTGTTAAACTAAAGCAATACCATTTTTTATCGTTTGTGTTTATTTAGTCAAGATAATACTTGGGAGCCACAGGAAAATTTGGATTGCCCTGCCCTTATCGCTGAATTTGAAGAAAACCATAAAAAGAAGTTTGAAAAAGACAGGAAACGTAAATCTGCACCTGAAGAGAAAAAAGAAGAGAAAGAGAAGAAAACAGCTAAGAAGAAGATAATTGAAGATGACAGCAAACCAAGAGGATTTGACCGCGGTTTGGAGCCTGAGAAGATCATCGGAGCCACTGATTCTTCTGGCGAGCTCATGTTCCTCATGAAATGGTAAATTTATAAAAAAAAAAACAAGAAAAATTATAAAAACATTTAATTAATTTAAACCAATGTTAATTGCAGGAAAGGCAGTGATGAAGCAGACTTAGTGCCCGCCAAATCGGCAAATGTGCGATGTCCCCAAATTGTAATTCAGTTCTATGAAGAGCGACTAACTTGGCACACCTCTTCACAAGAAGATGAAGATAGTGTTAGCAAATGTGACTAAACAAAATATTTTTCTAACACAAAATTCTTTATGGCGTACAGCGGATTCCAATGTTTCATAAACGTCCCAAATCTCGGTTTCCCCTCCCATTTTTTCTTTTTTACAAAAAATACATTTGTACTGGTGGCTTGCAAAAAAAAGTGGGGGAAACGTAGAAATAAGAGTGATTCCATCTAATCCTCTATTTTGAGAAAATCTTGTGGCGAAGATTAGGTCCGATGATTACCAATGCCCTTACAAAGTGAACAAGAACTGATGAAAGAAAACCTTTGCGAAATAAACGTACCTTTTCCTCGCGTTTGCGTTCTGTTTCCTTTTTTTGAGACAAACATTGAACGTGATTTTAGCGACCTAAAAGTTTTATCGAGGGAGAGTTGAGCCCTCTCTGATTGGACTGCCAGTGCAACTCCGGTTTGCCTGAGCAAGCCAAGAAGCGATGAAGGAAACAATGTAAGTATTGCTAACGCGAACTAGTAGCGCTACTTCGGCTTCCGGAGCAGGCACTCAACGGGTGAAGGGGGGCGGGGCGAATGAAGTTTTACTGTATATCCTAGCGTGCTTATAGCACGCTGGAAATCTTTTTTTTAAATCGTTTTAAGACGACGGATTTATTCTCCAAGAAAATTAAGGGAATGCAGGCGAAGAGGTAATATTTCTGGGTCTTTAAAGTATTACTGAAGAGGTATTACACGTTTAGTACGAATGTTATTAAACATCGTGAACAAGATTTAAACATCATACATTTAAACATCAACATTAAACATCGTGAACAAGATTTTTTTTCCCAATTTAGCCAATCTCACATTAAAGTTTGTGAAATGCTTTGAGACAGACTTCAAAAGTACCCAATTTTTTGGAAAGCAGTCGACTGTTATTCATTGTTAGGTTAATGTAAACAGCTATTTTGTTTTTTCAGTTTAAATTGGCTAAAACATGCTCGTTCCTGCAACGAGCCTTTCTGCTGCACGCAAGACTTTCCACTTAAGTCTGGTCGAAGTTATGGCTAACATTTAACCTTTTCTGGCTGCTTTTCGTGTGTATTTGCTCAGCTCTAGTCGAATTCCAATTGTAGTAAAATTCGTAATCTTAATCCTAAAAGTTTGAGTATTGCTACCATAAGAGGATTGGAACTTCCTCGATAACTTAGTCTTATATAGAGAATAACCCGCAGTTAAAACACCAAGAAATATTCCTCTAGCTGCTCAGTTTTCCCCGAAAATAGCTTTAAAAGTTTGTTTCAGCTTAACGCTTTTAAGATGCCGGTGCAAAGTTGTATACTCACGGGAAAATTGCTTTAGAAAATATATCTTTTTATCGCAGTCAAGTTACCATTTATAGCTCGTCTATAACTTTGAAGATAGCTAGGCATAACTTCTAAGCTTTTACTAAATTTTAAACTTCGTAACTTGTAGCTATAGGGAAGGCAGTACTAGTATTAGCTAGTAAATTAAGCAATCGGAAAGTGTACTTTACATTTGACCGTATGGTAAATGCCGATTGCTTTTCTTTTAGACGGCGTTGCACTACAATTCCCATTGACAAAATGTTCGCAGTGTCCTTTTCTGTCTTCTCTGTAGCCCCATGGGTAATCATACTTTATTGGCTTGGTAAAATTTTTATTTTTAGGACACTCGTTTGACGAAGGATATCATGATGGAACGTATGAACTACCACGGGGCGATATGTGTATTAGAAGAGGAACGCGTAAGTGAAGAATGGGAAAAGGCATTAGGTTGACCTTCAAATGTGACCTCTACACACAGGAAAAGTCGAATAATTAAGAGGAGTTTAAAAGTGGATTAAAATTACACACAACCTAAAAAATTACAACAGATTTCTTCATCGTTACAGTTACATATCCCAGGCACTGATAATGCAAATTCTAATTTAAGAAACCACAAAGGTTGTAAGTTTTCCTATACGTCGTTTTTTTTTACATAACAACCCTGAAAAAAAATCGGTAGGAATAATTTACATTGAAGAAAATGGGTCGAAAAGGGACTTTTTTTTTTTAAAAAAAAAAAAAAAGGCTATTTAAAGTTTCCCAAATGGACGAATAAAATTTACGGAATTAAAGACATTCGCGAAGATCAAGAAATTAAAGGATATTCGAGATTTCTTTTTCGTTGTTGGTCGTAGTCCAGAGGCCACACAAATATGTGCATTAAAAAAAAATTCAAGCGAAAAGGGGAACCAAAGCGACCAGCGCAAAAAATTCCAACCTTTTACTTCCCAACTCAATCCCCATCTCCCTCCCTACCCCCCCAAAAAAAACATAATAATAAATAATAATAATAACAATAATCTAAATAAAATGGAAAAGATCAAAATGACTTCAAATTAATGTGAAAGAAACAGGAAGTAAGAATATGGGCCGATACTAGACGGTTTTGGCCCAAACATTTGAGGAGATCAGTATGGGAATTTAGGTGGAAATATTCGTTTAC
Organism: Lepidurus packardi; assembly: GCA_023053545.1. NCBI lineage: Eukaryota > Metazoa > Arthropoda > Branchiopoda > Notostraca > Triopsidae > Lepidurus > Lepidurus packardi. The sequence continues at coordinate 9,116,980 of JAKZAN010000005.1, read as the reverse complement.
TTTGGGAATTCAACTTAATTAATTGAATCACTATGAAAAGTTTTAACAAACTTTTTGTCCGTTTTACATCACTTTGCACTTGTCTTTGCCACTTTTGTCTCCGTCTGAAGCTCCGCCTTTTCCATCTTTAGACGAGCTGCTTTTTTTACTGCCCTCAGGGCCCAAGGACATGGCCCGGTTCTTCTCTAACGTCAATAATTCCTGGAAGAGTTCTTTGACGTTATGATTCGTTTTGGCGGAAGTTTCCATAAAATGACAGCACCAACGCTTGGCTTGTTCTTCGCCTTCCCGCGTGGGGAGTTCCCGGCTCTCAGTTTCGTCTGATTTGTTACCCACTAGCATTAGAGGCACGTTTTCCAGCGACCCCTGTTGGAAATAAAAGCAATATTGTCAAAGATTATTAACTTTTTATGTTGTTTTTTTTACTATTAAAGGTAATAGGATTGGATGGAAAATGGGCCAATAAAAACGTACTTTAATTTCGCGAATCATTTCCCAAATAGGTCTTAATTCTTCTAGGGATTGTTGGGAAGTTACGGAGTAGACAAGGATGAAGGCGTGGCCTTTGGAGATGGATAACCGTTGCATGGCGGGAAACTGATGGGAACCAGTGGTATCGGTGATCTGGAGGGTACAGATGTTCTTATTGCAGTGGATTACCTATTTTACCAAAAGAGCAATATTAGAAATGAAGACACAATTGGTCTCACCAGTTTAACAAGCTTTCACACGCATATGAAACCATTATAAACGAAAATAATGATTTCACTAGGTAAATTCACCCAGATGCAATTGAACAGAGTGAACTCAACGATCCTAAAATTATTATCCCGAAGACGTTAAATGAACTATTAATTTTAAAGAAACATAAACGCCGCAATATAGGCTAGATGATTCACGTAATTCTCCAGATTTCTATACAGATATTTTCCTTTTAAATTAAGATCACGGTGTACTACAAGTTCTTGATAACTTTTTGTCGAAAGATGGCACTGATGTCATACCCCTATATCACGAGAATCCTTCAACTTTAACGAAAATTTAAACACAAATTTAAAAGAAATTTAACGATATAATTGAAAATGTTTAAAGTGTTGTTTACAGTTTGAAAAAAATATCAACTAGTTGCAATATACCGTGGCGTTCAGTATCGTTAATTTCTCCCAAATTTTCTATAAATTACATTTTCCTTGTAATTTTACAACGGTAATCTATAAAAGGTACTAGGCACAAGACATTCTTACAATGTGTAGTAATCAGGTGATACAGATGATCCTAATGATTCCAATTGAATAGGATATCCTTACCCTAAATTAATTATAGGATTCCACCTCAATATAATGGTTGATAAGGAAATCTAATTAATAATCTAGATGGATAAATCAAAAGATTCAAGTACGAGTGCAACATAACGATTGCAAAGGCAATCTTTAATTAGAAAGCGAGGGAAAAAAAAGAAAATTCAAGGAAAGTTTGTTTTTACTTGTCGGTATGTATCTTCCACGGTGGGGATATAGGATTCCCGGAAGGTTCCTTTAACGAATCGGAGTACGAGCGAGGATTTGCCCACGCCCCCTGCCCCAAACACAACGACTCTGTAGTCGTTACTTTGCTCGGGCATCATGAAAAACACTCCAACGATTTTCTTTCTTGGAAAAGAAATGTCACCCGGAAAATCCTTCCTTCTTGGCCCCAAAAATCCAACTTTTTCCAAAAATGATTCTTTTGCCCTCAGCTTTTCCCGCTTACACCTACAAAATACCAGAAGAATTCCATAAAAGATCCAGAAAATCGTTACTCTTTTGCGAGGCGCATGTATAATCATCCTGCCCCAGTGGGAGGAGCAAAGGGTACAAGGGTGAGGGTGGGCAGGATGACCTTCAACCGAACCTATAACCTCGCATTGATCTTTGCTTTCAGTGTGGGTGGAAAATCCGGCCCAAACCAAGTTACTTGACATACAATCTGGAAAATTCCTTACAAATGCTTTATTTTTTTTTTATCTTATAAATAGCCTCATCGTCGAACCTATAAATGATTCCAGGATCAGTTTCTAGCGTGCTCCTAGATGGTAAAGCGGAAATTGAGGTTACAATTATAGGACTTCTCGGAATTAAAGGTATTTGGGAGATAACGTAATATGTCAAGGTATCCCGCCTTCTCGCACGGCAGTTGTGCTTTTTTTACCCCCACGCAACACAATTCTTAACGCATTGCCATGGCAACACCCACGATTTGACGTCACACCAAACACCCTGAGTTGGAATGCAAAATGCCACCCCCATTGATCGCTGTCCTCCCATGAAAACCCAGCACCCCTTGAAAAAAGACATCAAATTTCTTATATCAATATTTTACCATTTTACCACTTCCTTATCTATCCAAGCCACCCCCCATCCGGCATTATTGTAAATGACCTTGGGTTATAAAGAAATACTTGATTGGAAATGAAAACCTGGGCCTGTTTATGTGATTAAGCGACACGAAAAGGAAATACAAGAACGGAAGGAGATAAAACTTGATTTGTTAGAAAGATTGGAGGGGAAGGGGGTGTCAATGACGGGAGGGGGGTGAGGGTGATGAGGCCTTGGGACTGATAGACATACTACCATCATCTTCACGTCTCGTTTCTCTCCTTCCCGGTGAGAAATCCTTGACAAAAGTCGGTGACCCTCACACAGATCATTTTCCATTACCACTTGATCCCACAGGAGGCGTGGCATCCTGGTCCAACCGTGAGAAATTCCGCAGGAATCCCTCCCCACACCCTCGACAGTTTTCATGGAATGTAAGTGTCCGGAGTTGTATGGGGAAACATTTTAGGAGAAGTACACTCTACTCTGTATGCTAGGGCATGGAGACGGGGCTTATGAGTGTATTCTAGTTTCTAGCACAATCCCAAGGCAAAAGAGAAAAGAGATCAATACCGCGCAGGCCTGAGGTGATGTGTGTTGGTGGTGTATATGTACTACACGTATGTTTCTACATAAATGGTCAGGGTCTCGTACAATTTCCCCATGTGGGTCTGACTCGCTGGGGCTTCTCTTGTGATCACTTCTAGGGCCCACTTGGCTCTTTTTCTTCTTTGGTCTTCCTATCTTGGCCCTCGAAAGACTTCCTTCTTTTTTTTCATCTTTTTGTATGGCTCTTTTGTTGGTACAACATTACCTTCTCGCTTAAAGGTCAACAATATGGTTTTATGTTCTTCGGAGGACACAACAATAGACCCAATTAGGGGAGAACAACATTAAATCCCCTAAGGTTTTAGGGCACAATAGAGAAAGTAAGCGAAAGATATAGGTAGACAATACTGACATACTGGGTTACTAAAATGTAAGCTAAAATGTAAGGGAAGTTCTAACAAGAATACATGGAACAGGAAAAGCGCTTATGAAAATACATCTTTATAAGCTATTTTTGACATTTCACTATCTTTTTATTTCTTAGAATATGCCAGGAAATTGCTTAAGCAATGAAGGATGCGATTCTTAGGAACATGACTTGATTTCTTAGTAAGTTGTGTGGAATTGTGAGAAATTATCTACCCATCCTAATTGACAAGATTCATGGAATTACTCTGCAATTATGTTAAAAAATCTGGGAACTTGTATGGCAGAAATTGCACCATTGCTTAGACGATCAAGATGGTTCTGAAGAAATATGATACTTAATAAAAAATATTTACTAATGTAAATGACTGTATGCTAACAGAATTACGGAGCCTTGGTATATCGTAACAAATTACATGTATTACCTAAGACACGAAAATAAATTACTCAGAAATATAGCTAATTACTTCCATAGCTACAGAAACATACTAAGTAACACAAAGAATTTATCTCGAACCATGAAACAACACCATCCTTCCTTCCCCTCGGACGCGAGGGCTCGCAATCTGTAATTGGCAATAAGAATGACTTGCAAAATATCTAGTAATTCAGACTGACAGTTTCAAATATCAAGTACATATTTCTTCCAACTGCTTTATCTACTTCCAACTGCTTTATCTACTTCCAACTGCTCTACTTCAACCAACTTCGACGAACTAACTGGTAATCATCATCCACACAGATACTGCGTTACACTTCAACCAAAAAAAAATATTTAGGAATAAAGAAACTTAAATAAGAAGAAGTATTTACTTGACTTGTTCAGTATAAGGGCTATCCAGGTACTCATATTAGTTCACTAGCAAATCTAAATTGTCTTTTTTTACCACACCACACCGGAAGCTTTTAATTTCCTTTCTTGCGGCAACAAATCTTTGCGGTGCGAGACTTTTCACCTGAAGGGTGCTCTATCAGAGGAAATCCGGGACGTTCTATCTTGATTGGGTTGCAATAGCGTGTATGGAGCTCCGCAGATGGTCGTGTTCACGTCACGTTATTTTTTTTTTCTCTCTCTTTTCTAGGGCACCGTGATCTGTTTCCCGATTGTTATATATTTAGCCTTGATATTCCCCTAGAAAAGCACCCTTCATAGACTTGTTCTTGCCGCTCTAACCTTCGATTCTCGACTGCCGAAACCTTAACTAGCGCGGCAGCCGCATAGTGCAGTAAAGGGGCGGAGCTTGGGACTTCTACGCACGCGCTAAATTTCTTATTTTTCTCCTAATGTCCTACAGACTCTGACGTCAATTCAAACTTGCTAAAAAGTCGTTGTTCTCCTGGATTACTTTTTTTGAGGTGGGTTTAAGATGACTCTTTGGCACCCCAACCCCCCTTTCATAAAAAAGGTAGAGAGGAGGAGCTTAATGGTGAAGGAAAATCGATGGCAGCCTCTCCATTCAAGCTTAGAGATGTTTTCCCCTCTCCTGGAGATTCATTCACAATTTATGCTCTTCCGAGATTTATTTGTTCTTGCTCCAACGGACTCCAAAACACCTTTTACAGGTGGAAAAAAACACACATAAAACACTCAGGCAGTGATCCAACACCCATAACATTTACAAAAGTACAAAACTGGTCCTCGATCGAACCCAAATTGACCAAACTAACATCAAATTTGCTTCACATTAAACTAAGTTTATTTGTACATGCCCCAAGGGATCTTGGCTGTACATGAAAAAATAAATTGCTTTTGTTTTCGTTAGTTTTAAGTTAGGTGATAAGGGCAAAAGGGGTTGAAAGTAATTCAAAATGTTGTGCCAAACAGTACGTTTTACACACGTGGTATTTTGTAAGGCCCCCGTAGTAATGAACCAAGTAGTAACCCCGAAACTTGACACCGAAAAAGGCACTACCAAACCCAACATTTCGAATTTTTTGTGATTTTGGCTTAACCTACAAATGGCCGTTGTGACATGTAGCTCCGTTTTCGCCTTCGTTGAGAAGGAAAGGAACGCTGAATTTTTTGCCTAGGACTGCTTTTTCCAATCCTTCGCCGGCATAGGAAACCAATGGAGAAATTTCGCAAATTACCGGACTTTCTCTTCTTAAACATGATTTTTGACTATTGGGATAACAAAAAGAATGATTACATTACTATTTGAATACAAATACTTTAGCTGTCAAGTTCCATAACATGTTCGTTAAACCCAAAACATGCTACAAGGCCGAAACACCAGCACTTTACTTGTTTGTTTACTTACATTTGATTGTTGTTGGTTTCAACGCCATCTTTGGAGGCGGAAGGCGGTTGGACAGCCGCGGCAGGACTGGTAGCGGGTAATAGCAAGGCAATAACAGGCAAATACGCAATATGCAATGGATATGCAGGTTCAGGGGACGATGCAAAAAATGCGGCAAATAAAAAAAACGAGAGTAAGCTTACGTTCGCATGCTAAAAACGAGGTCATTTGGATCTCTACAAGATACGCAAATTCTAAGACATTCACAAATTTAAAACATCCATAACTCCAAAACATTCTAAGTTCACAACTCGGGCTCTACAGGCTTAATCATGCCACAACAAATAAAGAGATAGGAACAAACTAGCTTACCTGGGAATGAGAGGGATAGGTAAACCTTCTTCATCAATAAAAGAGCCTCCGGCAGCCAATACGAAACGCTGATGGAGGGAATACAAGGCGTGGCGAGCAGTCGTGGGCGTGTCTTTCTCAGCACCATCTGCGTTCTTCAACGGACTGAATTCGTCTTCCCGCAGAGCTTCCCACACTACAAAATGCCTTCGGAAAAGGTAAAGAATAACTTGTATTAGTTAATGAGTTATATTTACTTCATGAGTTAACTCTTAATGTGATAGGTATGGCAGGTATTTTTCTTAATGACTCTTGCAAGGGACGAAGGGGGATGGTTTGCCTACTTACTTAGAAAACTGAAAGACGTCAAAGACAAACTTTTCCATTTTGATGCCATTAGGTTTCTCAGGTTTCACAAGACAGCCTTGAGCGTCCACATGTGCTATTTTCTTCTTGGCCACGTGGTGTCTGAGCATCGCTTCCTGACCGTGAACTACTCTGCGTAGGAATTCGGTAGTAAAAAAGTGGTTGCAGATATTCCCCGCACTGAAGGTCAAACGACCATCAGGATTACGATTCTGCGCCGTTTTCAGCGTAATTTCCGAGTATTCTACCACTTGGTACAACCCATCTACCTTGCAAACCACGCCTACAGCTTCTGTGGGAAACGCCTTCTCTACAACCTAAAGAAACAACAATGTAGTGTTTGTTTGCTTCTAAATTTATGAAAAAAAAAGAAAAAATACCTTAGCTGCACAGTCGGCTCCTTTCACTAGGCAGTAGCCAATGAAAATTGGGTCCGCCATTTTTACCAAAATATTATCGACGCAGTACACGTGCACGTACTCGATCCCTCGACCAGCCATATCCTCCAGTACTTTTTTGTCTCTTAACGCTCTATACAAACCCCCGTTGCCATCTAGCAAGACAATAAATTGTAATTTATTTCTGATTTAAAAAAAAAATATTTCGTATGGGGGTGAAATTTATTTGAATCACCGTATAAATAGTTTCGGGGTACTGAAAAGCAAATTACCTGGCGCTTTAGCGATATGAGACCGATCTTCCATGATGATACGCCCATCGAAGGTGAAACAAGGTAACATCCCCTGTTCAAAAACGACCAAATTTTCTTCACGAAGCCCAAAATAATTGTGCTTTCTAAAAAACGCCAATGTGGGTTCTTTGGTGTGCTCGCTTGTCATAATATACCTTTACGGAAACAAAAATAATATTAAAACGTTATTTTCTGCTTGTGAATCTGGGGAGATAAAAACTTGGCATACGACAATAGGCGCAAGCCTATACATCAATTAAAACAATAATAATAATACAAAAATCTTAGTAAGAAAGTATAAGAAAAAAAATTACCAGGTAATGCTGCCACGTTTGCCTGTTCGTAGTTCAGCTAATCGCTCCAGTCGTAATAGTCGTTCCGCTTGAAGTTGGTACAAAGTTTTGTGCGAAGGCAAACCCACGTCAAACATGCCTTTAGGGTAATCCACACCCAAACGGGTACCTTGTCCACCGGCCAGTAGCAAAGCTGCTACGTGACCCTCACTAACTTCCGCCAGAGCTAAACCAATTACACTTGATAAATACCTTGTCGTTCTTGTTATCTCCTCTTTCTCCCAAGGCTTTACAACGTATTATAGCTTAGTATTCATTTCTTTTCCTAAAACCTGTAACGCTCTTTCGAAGTATTTCCGCACACCATGTGTACAAGCACGTAGCAAGGATTCTATTGAAGATTTTCCGTTTTTGAACAGCTACACCTAAGCCCTACAAGTCCTTTGCATGTCAAGCTTTTGATTACATGCTTATGAAGGATTTTACAAGCGATTGGGTAGTAGAATCTTGGAGTAGTGAATATCTTGCGCAACGCATAACTCGTACGATAATAGCTCTCGATTCTCTTGACGGTATCACCCTAGGTGAGCGCTTAAAATTGAACGTTTCAAAGCGTCACAACTACCCTATTGTAAAGCACTCAGACCACTGATCGCTACACGGATTTTGCAAATTGACCAATGACATTGTTTTTCCGGCGTTTCGACAAATCTTGCCATTTCCAGGTCACTACTACGCTTATGTAGTGTTCCCAACATGACAGCCATTCTAAACTCCCCATACAATTAAAGGAGTATGTCATTCTATTAAATGCCCCTTAAATGGCAAAAAAGATAAAACCAAAGAAAGTGCTTGGTAACTATAAATCAAGAACTTCACATTTTTCGGTAGCTTGTATGTCTAGGCACTTTCTTTGTTTTGTCCATTTGCCAGTGAAGAGGGATTAGCTTCGCCACTAAAAGGCATTTAACTAAATGACCTGCTCCTTTAACTGACTGAGGAGTTTAACAGGGTTATCAGGTTGAGAACCCCCCTCGTAAGCGTTGAAGTAGTCTGGAATTGACAGGATTGGTCGAAACGATGGAAAGCAATGTCATTGGTCAGTTTGCAAAGTCCGTATAGCGATCAGTAGAGTACTGTAACAAGTACTTTCAGTGTCAATTTTAGACTGCTTGTTTTTGGAAGACTTTGCAAACGATTGGTAGTAGAATCACGGAGTAGTGAATACCTTCCATAACGCATAACTCGTACGATAATAGCTCCCGATCTTCTTGACTTTCAAACGTTTGAAAGCGCTATTTTCTTGACAAATGAAACCGATTTTCTTGACAAATCAAACGTTTGAAAGCGCACCACTACCCAATTGTAAACAAAGACCACTTCAACAGAGCCATAGACGTTGTAAGAAGCAAAACCACTTCCTACAACTAAAAAAGTTCGGTACAAAGATCGACTGTAGTATGTCGTAACAAATACGGCTACGTAAGTAGTTAACAAACCAATATTCACTATTTTCTATCAGTTCGATGGGTCAATTTCCTCCTGTGTGTTTGGACAACTTGTGAGACAGGCAACAGGCGAAAGCCTACGCCTTAACAAACTTAAAAATAGATCAAATATATTCTTCGAAAAACTGTTCCCCGAAACGTAATCCAATCTAAGGAAATTGTCTTAAATAAGATTTTAGAGTGTAGAGTATTGAATCTTCTTCTTTTTGCAGAGACAGCTATCTTTACTAGCTTTATCTTTTAAGCCAATAACTACTTAACGTAGAGCCTTAAGAGAGAGCGGATGTCGTTAAACGCAGACGCCGAAATCTTACTGAATTACCTCTCGCTTCATAATCCTGCAGCACTTGCGGGGAAGTCCTCGTCACAGCTCCATGAAGTTCACACGGAATCGGCTGCAGGCGGTCGTCCAGTTTTTCCTCATCTTCATTCATAGATGCCATGGTATGCTGAAAAAACTTGGTCACTTCCTCTATATTTATCCTAATGTTTAGAAACAGGAAAATGTTACCGAGTAGAGTTTTATTGTCAACAAAACAAAACTTACTCTTTAAGTTGCTGGAGCAAACTCTGGCGCTCTGCTTCGGATACCTCATCCCAAAACTGGAGCAAATGCTCTTGCCCGTACAATTTCAAGTTGGCCTTCAAACTTTCCATGCTCATATCCAATGTCATGACTGTTTCCTGCAACAGACGAACATGAACTAATTATAAGAGCACAAAATCGCTCATTTCTTTTTTATTCACTCCTTCCTAGCCACAAGTGCAAAGATACAAAACAGATTGGTCCCACATAGCAGATAGGAAAACCTTATCGTATTCTAAATCCTGGTTCTTTCTGAGGTCGATTTTTTTCCCTAACATTCTTAGTATCTTTTGTTTAGTGTAATTAAACTGTGAAAGCAAAAAAAAAAACAAAGGAAATCAAAACGTATATCGATAGTGGAGCTAGAATCATAAAATCGACTAAAGGACAGTCAAAGAAAGATTTGTGTGCGACAATCTGCAGGCTAACATGTCTAGACCAAAAAAATAGTTTGGGCTTTTTCTGAACATTAGTTAAAATTTTGTCCGTAACTCGTATCGCTTCCCAAAGTTACCACGCGAGCCAAGTTTCCTTAGCCGAAACTCGTGGCGCTAGTCCCGCTTCGATTTTAGAGCCGCAGACCTTTTCTTCGACACTGTACTAAAAGACGTGACAATTGACATAGTGGTGCTCGAAAGTCATGATAAAATTGCGAGATAAAACACTAGGAAGTGGGGTTGACAGCTCCAAAAGTCAGGTTCTCTTTGTTTTAATCTACGTGCTCTTCAACATTTGAAATACAACTTGCCCTTCCTTCGCCGGAAGCAAGGGCGCGACCAAGTATCTCCAAAAACAAAAAAATACCCGTTTAATAAATTTATATTTTTTCGATCGTCTGCTGTCTTCCCGGCAAATGCGAACTTACTTCCTAAACAAACGAAAATGCCTACATTCTTTTCTTAAAAAAAAAAAAAAAATATTTTCAAAAGGTTTTTCAGTGCACTTTTCCCTTCACTTTTGGCGCGATTTTAGGGCGTACCGAACGAAATGCAAAAGGAAGATTAAGACGGGAAAACTTTCACTTTTTATAAACTCACGAATGAAACGAACGTCTTCTTAAGACGGTTAGCGAGTATGCAAATGAGCAAAATCTTATTTCCTTCTTTTTTTCCCTTCGCGGAACAAACTATTCTTGACCTAAGTAGGGAATTGACCTTTAATTTCGGAGACCTTGGCCTCCCAATTATCTTTCAACGTGCCCACAGAAGGCTTCGGAAATTCTTGGAGATTACAGAAAAAAAAACATAGAGGGTTTCGTGACGTCATGAGGGTCCCACAAGTTCAAAAGATGTATGTAATTAAACAAAAATGATCAGATTACGAAATTCCTGATACATGTTTTTCCCTGAAATTTTTACGCACCTGATAACGATAAAAAAAAGTCACCAAAGGCACAATCTGTTGATCTCTTTTTACAAATCACATGCAAAAATTCGAAGATTTCCTAGCCACGTCCTCACGGTATAAGGTCAGAAATCAGACTGAGGGATTTTCTTCTTCGGTTAAGTAAAAGGGAAAATGGAAAGTATGTTAAGCGAAGTGAACCGAACCGATGCGTAAGGAAAAGGAATTGCCAAGGTAAACTACTGTCGTATACACTTCCAAAAGTCAGGAGATAAGGAAGCCGAATTGTTTTCAACGGAGAATTTTCCTATTTGTGAAAAAATAAAAAATATATACTGCATTTTTCAACGTGTAAGAAAAAGGGAACGTTTATACTTTGTCAGTTTGAGATAGAGTTTTGAACGAACTTGATACAAATACATTAGAGTGACTTACTGGAATAACGGGCAAGTGATTTGAAGTTTCTATAACTACTTTCACTTTTGGTTTTCCAGGGTAGAGCTTAAAGGCTAAGTAACCTAGATTTAGTATTAACCCTTTCTATCTACTTTTCCCATAAACATCAGCAAGCCAAACCGAAGAAGTTGTACGTGCGGGGATGTTATAGGACCTAGATTTTGAGGTTAGGAGGCTAACCATCTACATTATTGTGTTTTTATTACTATTGGCTATGGGCGATTATGGGCCTACAGCTTCGAGAGCCGGAACTAGGCTGACTGACGACAGAAGAAAGGGCAGAGATTACAAATGATAATATACTTGCAAAGAAAACAATAAAAAAGCTATCTACATTATACTCCTTTCGCGCGTTAAAAACATTACTCGTTAATGAAAGACGGGCTTTGTTGCTGTTGTTTTACTTTAGGAACAAACAAAAGGTGAGATGAGATTACTTACAAAAGAAAAGATCACAGATAGGTTGACTACAATACACACATCACGGAATTTTAACTAGAATTTTCACTACGTGTATTAATTACATGGGAATAAATAACTGACCCATGTCAGTCATGTGAACTTGACCCGTTGCTCGTATTTCGAAAGCAGTTCCCTAGAGGGCTATGCTGTAACCGATTTTGTTCGCACTCGCTCCGACTGCACCAGAGCACTCCCAGAGTGAACTTGGTGCCGGCATCTACGTACCATTCCTAAATTTTAGCCAATGAGAGCGTGTTTCGTTTTGTTATGGTAATGGAACATTCTGCTGTTTGTTTGAATACGTCAGTCACGTTTCGTGCACTACAAGTGTCAACAATAAGTGGAAGTTCCAACTGCGAATTTAGTAGCGACTAGCGTTCCTAAAACATCTTAAGACAAGTCTTTTTAACCACCCAGAAGTAAGTCTGTAACGGTTTATATAATTCTTTAAAGGCGAATATTGAATCTAGTAATGAAATTCGCCAAGCTCGGATCCTGCAGTGTACTATTTTTGGCGATTGGATGGTTCGGAGCCCTTGAAATTGACGCCAAAATGTCTCAAACTTACTACGATATTCTCGGGATTAAAGACAGTGCCAGTGACCGCGAAATCAAGAAAGCGTTTAGGAAACTAGCTGTTAAATACCATCCTGACAAAAACCAAGAGCCTGGCGCTGAAGAAAAATTCCGCAAAATTGCCGAAGGTGCGCCTAAATCTTCTTTTGATGTCTTAATACAAATCCTAACTAACGTTGAACCCCTTCATAGCATACGAAGTCCTCTCTGATCCCGATAAAAGACGCCAGTACGATCAATTAGGCGAATCTGCCTTTAAACAAGGGGGACACGCTGGCCAGGGCGGGGCTTATTCCTTCAATTTCGACGATTTCATGAAGCAATTCAACGAACAGTTCGGCCAAGGCTTTGCGTTCCATCAAGGCCATCATTCTGGTGGCCATCCTAACTTCTTCTCCTTTGGTGACAACTTCGATGTAAAACAAAAAAAAATAACTTTTGGTAAAAACCTAACGAAAAATTTTTGTTTTCCACCTTTTTTTAGGAAGAAAATATATTCGGAAAATTCGGCTTTAATGGTGCGGACTCAATGTTCGGCAATTTCCATCACGCAGCTCATGCTGGAGCTCACGCAAGAAGCCACAGTGGACACAGAAACTCGCACAATTCTTTTGAAGGCCATTCTTTCTCCTTTGCCCAGTCTTCCAATGCTGGTTCGTGTAAAACTGTGACAAAACGCGTGGGCAATACTGTTACAACATATACTCAATGTTCTTAAGTTAATTATTTGGATTTTTTTTCCGTTTTTGGGGGGTGCACATACTGTATTCTCGCACAAAAAGGGACAGGTTTGTGGCCCCAAACGAGACAAAAATCGGTGACAAAAAGTTCCATATTGTTAAGACAAATTATTCCTGTAAATAAAAGTTAAAAAAGGGCTTTAGAAACGTTAGTTGAATAAAAACGGGGAAATAAAATTGAACCAAAGAACTTGCCTAAAGAGTTTTCTGGCAATTAAATCTTCCTTTTTATTCCCGAAAGTTGGGACCTTTTAAGATTTTCTTCATTTCATCTTGCAAAGATAACGCAACTGGAACATGCGGACATCTCCACAGTCCAATTTGACGACACCTTCTTGGTGATCAATAGATAACAGTTGACCACTTGCTTCACGATCTTCTCCTAAGATGATTTTCACTCGATCACGACGCTGAGGAACCACAGGTTCCAGTGATTCGCCGGCAACGGAAACCACACGATCCTCAGCAGGCAAAAACACCGAGCACATTCCTCCCTAAAATTCCGAATAAACACAAAAGTCATTAGCATTTTAATTACAATTTTAAAAGGACAAGAAATTAAAAGGAGAAATGCTTGCTTACCGAAATGCCGCGAATAACACCGATTTGGCCAGAAAGTCCAGAATCACCATGTGAATCTCTCACTCGTACTTCAATATCGGTTGTGAACCAATCCTGGAGAGCTAAATGCTCCATTCCTAATCAAAAAAAGCTTATTATGAAATATTCTTTCCTTAGTTGTTTACAAAAACTCGAAAGTCACCTGCGCCAGGAGTCTGTGGATTAAAAGGCGAATTTACAACGCCAGGAGTCATGGGGCTGTAGCTCATAGGTGAAGGTGAGGTGTAACTTGACACGCCTGGCGAAGGATGGTAGCCAGTGCTTGGACTGGGAGCAATGTAACCAGCTGGGCTCGGCGAAGCTATTTGGAACAAGAACAAATTTATATAAAACTTTCAAACTTGGATATTCCTTAACCATTTAAGGTAAATAAAAGCTTAATTTAAGTAAAGGAGGACTTTTTCTGAAGTAATTTTTAAAAGTTGAATAATTATTAGATTAATTACGCTGATATCCAGCAGGAGATGGCGTGGGCTGATAAGGCGAGTACGTATGGTCCGAGCCATACGCTGTACCAGGAGTTTGGGGAGTGTATGGCCCCGCAGGTGTCTCTGGCATATATCCAGGCGTAGCTAGAAAAAGACAACAATATATCAGAATCATTCAAGATAACTATGGTACACTACATAGAAAAAATTACTGGAGACGTTATTAAATACAGTACATGTCGCTTATTGTGATCATGTTTGTGAAGCGAATATTGATTCTATTAAGCGGAGATTCTAATAACCGGAAATCGGAAATATGCAACAGAATGCCGCGATTAATCGGCGCGTGAAACGAACTACCTGCTTTAAACCAAAGAAACAAAGCATCGTCCACTTTTGGACGATTCCCCACACGTTTCTTTTTCTAGATTCACTACACCCACTATTGTTTATTCCGTAACGATTTTCAACAATTTTGATAAAGGTGATTGAGGAATTCCTAACTTGACGGTTGCTTCCCTTTATGGTAAATCTTTTAAATATAACTTGTCGTAGTTTCAATGAACCGCTACTTCTCTTTACATTTAAAGCAACTCTTCTCTTGTTTTGTCGCCAAACCACACGTCTAAACGCAACTAACACTGCGCTTTTGAAGCCTATTACTACTACGGAAGGGTTCTCAACATGATATCCCTTCTAATCGTCCCTGTCAATTAAAGGAACTGCTTATTCAATTGAATAGCCTGCTCGTTTAATTGACTGGTGAGCTTAGAAAGCAACACGAAACAAGGACGATTCGACAAAAGGAATCCCTGTACCCGACAGAAGGACGCCAGGCCCATAACCTTTTAGTTTAGGCCAGGTTACGTTTGGTTAGGCTGGGTTACGTTACGTTAGGTTAGGGGTCCTTCTATTTAAATACGGCTTAAGCACTTTCCAATATCTTATTTCCAATAAGATTCCTTTAAAACTGATTCTAATATCCGAAAGTGCGATTCTAATAACCGATGAAAATGCTATGAATTAATTTTATCACTTGAATCGGTCCTTTAAAATTTGAGTCCATAAAGCGGCAGATTCTAATAACCAGTGATCACAACAAGCGGCATCTACTGTAAATAATTCTAAAGAAAAGTTGAAGACTGAATAATTGAGAAGAAATAAGTTTGCAGAATAAATTGCCTTCTAAATACAAAAGATTCCGAATAAACTAATTTTAAATAAAAACTTAAAAACAAAGTAATTTACCTGGATTATAGGCAGGAGAGGGCGAGCTTTCATCAAACGCATAATCTTCGAAATCATGTCTCGACGGCGTGTTCGTAACAGTAGGATCCCAGGCTCCGCTCTGATTGGGCGTTCGAGACCCATCGTGGGACGGCGTCATGCTGCCATAATGCGGAGTGCGCGATCCGTCGTAAAGTGGTGTCTGAGAGCCGTACATCGGCGTACGAGTACCCGCACCGTACGCCGGAGTTTCCCCACCCGCTGCCCTGGCGGAAGCGCTGCCATAAGAGGGCGTCTGGTTATACGTAGTAACGGACCCGGACTACATAAATCACGCAACAAGAAAAACGTTAAACTCCCGGATTACTATAAGAATTAACGAATTTACTTTCGCGCCAGCTCCGCCCACAATGGAAATACGACTACGGTCAACTGAGACTGTCTGGCACTTGGAATGAAGCTCGACACGAGCTGTGGAATCCGTGGCATCTTTCACAATGCCAATGTGACCTTTGTAAGGACCTTGGGTAACCTTGATCGTCTTTCCGATCAAATCTCGATCGCGTCCCATGCCTCCACCCCTTCCAAATCCGCCTCGGCCCCTTCCCCCGCCTCCACCACCCCCTCCTCCTCTTCCTCGCCCTCCGCCACCTCCTCCGCCACTAGGATGCATAGGCGAGGAAATTCGTGGAGACATAAAGCCCAAGTTAGGACCACCCATTCCAGTTGCCGTATTCTAGAAAATATTCAAAAAATAGAAGTCTAGGTAATACTAATTGACGAGTATAAAGAATACTTTGCTGCCACCCGCAAGGACCAAATGCCGTGTTTTGCACACAAAAACGCCTCCATTCTCGAGCATCATCCGAGAATGCAAGAATGCAAAGTTGCGGTACAAGTGTTTGATCTCTCCTTGACGTCCCGAATGTGGTCCGTCAATAACTTTGACGATATCTTTGCGCTGAATGGTGTTTTGTTCCGAATCTAACGCTACGGCTTGTCGATTTTCCTTCTTTTTCTGCAGAGACTGTGGTCGCGCAGAAATCAGCTTCCCGTTCATATTCAAGATCTGGAAATTTTCCCTTTCCAAACGAACTATCACACCCACAGTCTGCGGACTAGCAAATCAAATTAATTTATAACTTCCATCAAATAAATTTCAATACATTCTAAATAATTTCCAATCAATTATTGTAACGAAAAACGCTCGATAGTAAAACATTTTTCACTGTGCTAAATTAATTGGGGTAGAAATCTTACTCTAGTTGAACCATGTCTCCCCATTGAAACTGTCCCATGGAATCCACACCAGTGGCCATATCGGTACATAACTGAAGATCGCGGGGCAGAACTTTGAGTTCATGCATGGTCAAATCCGAGAAAAGAACCACCAAATTCTCTTCTACGCGTACAATTAATCCCGTATCCGCTTCATATCTCCCCGCAATCACTCGCACATGGTCTCCCATATTGAAATACTTTTTCAATTCAGACGCTTGGAATTCCAGGGGATCCTAACACGAAAGAGGCAAAAGTTGTAACATTTCTTTTAAATATAAGACGAAAGTTTTACCTTCAAACTCTCATGTTTGGGCATAATCGTAATTTTGTTGCCATCGATAGTTAGAATTTTGCCTTGCAGGTGAATCAGTTCGCCTTCACATACTTCCACGGCGTCACCAGTAGCGAAATTGTGGGTTTCTTCCTGCGTATTCGCGCCTGAAACCGACAATTCTAAGTCGACGCCCTCAGGAGATTCCTCAAACTTCTCCAATTCAGATAATGTTGGCTTTACTCCTAAAAAAAAGCAAGTAATTTAAACACTACCAGAACGAATAACATTCCACGTTGTAAAACAACGCCGAGAAGCCATTTTTTCGAGACATAAAATAATTTGCTAATTACCGTCAGCGATGATAGCATTCATGGGAAAACTCTTGTACAAGAACCCCTTCCGTGAATATCTGTTGCCTTCAAAAATGAGAAAATCACCGTCGGATGACACTTCTCCTCCAATGGCTCGAATTGCTTCTACATCAAAAAGCTTTGCTGCAGATCGCAGTTTCTTTTTCTTTTTATCATCATCGTCCTAATTAACAGAAAACATGTGTGAAGACTTTTTGGTTCAAACTAGCCCATATTTGTTATTTATTACTGGCTGGGTAGTACGGAGAGCTCCTCGAGGACGTGTGTAGTCAATACGGGGCAGTAATTTGAGGTGAACTTGATTCTGGGCCACGTCAACATAATCAACTTGGGCAATATCGTCTTTGAAGACACCCCTTTTAAGTCTCACCCAAGATTTGGGCTTTAGGAAACTTTGTTCCTTCACAACCCTCAAAACATCCGTCATTTCCTTAATAGGAACCATCTACAGTAAACAAAAAGGATTAATTCGAACTTGATTCAACGTATGGTAACATTTCCCATCAAAACACGATAAGCAAAGACTTTGTAAACAAACCTGTTGAGTATATTGGCCCATTCTAAGGCTTCCAATACCATTGATGGCCTGTTTTACGTGCGTTTGCTTGTAAGACTCGATGTAGATATAACCCTTGACTCCTTCGGGAGCCACAATGGATTTAATCTGCAACGGTTCCTCCGTGAATTGAAAGGCAATAAACTTCCTCATGAGCTGTAAAACGGTCTGTTTTTCCTCACCCAATCGGCATTTAACCATCCACAAATTCGGGTCCCTAAACGAAATATAAAGGTAAGCTATGACAAAAACAATACAAAAGAAAGCTACTTGACTCCAGGCAGTAAAGTTTGCTGGGTAATTTCATCAGACATATCTTCTCCTCCATCGCCAAAATGACGGGTAGCTGAGGCATCGTCGGCGTATTTCTTTCTGAAATACTCTTCTACTTCTTCTTCTTTACTAGGACTGATGAAATAGAAAATGTAAGTTGGAATAACGCGGGCGACTTTTTTTTAATTTCTTTACTCCCAAAAGCCGTGTTGTCGTCTTCGACCTTCAATATCACGAGCAGTGGGTCCCATTTCATCTGCCTCATTGCCAATCAAACCATATTCGGCTGCTCCTTCTTCCCATTCTTCTTCATCCTCGACTTCGTCATCGACTTCAGCTTCTTCCAAGATGAAACCACCAAAACGATCTTTGCCCTTTTTACGTTTTCTCTTACGAGAGCTGTCTTCTTCGTCTTCTTCTTCCTCTTCATCTAACTCTTCTTCTTCTTCCTCTTCAATGCGACCACGTTTTCGTTTTCCTTGCTTTTTCTTTTCTTTGGGTTTGTCCTTCTTGCTGTTGCCTTTCTTACTCTTCGGACGGCTTTCTTCTTCTGAATCTGAGCCTTTTCCAGACGAAGCCTAAAAATCATTGTAAACAAACTAAATACAAAACTAACATGAGACTATGGAAATATACCCCGCTTTCTGGCTCGCTTTCCTCCGCTACTTCTTCTTTGTCTGAAAAGTTACTTCCTTCGCTGTCTGACATTCCTATACATACAAAACAGTTAAGTCATTAAATTTCCTTAGATTTTAGTATCTGATACTAACTTGTATAGTGAGGAAACACTAGTTTAATACTAAAAAAATAAGCCCAAACAAATGTCAAAACTTCACAAACGTCTTTCGCAGCACGACGTTAGGAAAGCCGCCCCTAGATGGAAAACCTGCTCGAAAAATGTTTAATTTATTCTTAATTAACAGCAATTTTCTAACTAGAAACCTTGTTAAGCATACGAAGATTAATTAAACTCCTACATTTTTTATTAACGCTTTAATACGACATACTTTTTCGTAAACAATGAAAAAATGGAAATAAAATTAGTAACAACGGGTACTACTTAGAGAAAGTTTTGGTTATTGTTATTAGGTGGCGCATGGATACAGTTTCTCGCTAAATTCCGTCTGGGAAAAAATTAACTAATCGAAGGGAAGCCATGAAATGTCAGATGACTTTTCTCTTTAATTATTTGCATAATCAGCATCAGTTTTACAATCTACAGTGCTAAAGACCACATGATAGATACTACGGTCATGAAGTAAGAGTCACCTTGAATTTTTGTAAACCATTTATGACTGGCCTTACAACACACAAATTAATCATAAGAAAATGATAGCCTATTATTTCCCCATCCCTATTCCTCTTATTCCGGCATTATTTCCAAGAAGCCAAGCTTCCCCTAAAAAAAAATTCCCATAGCTTAGCTGGGATTAATGGAGCACATATCTACTTCATATAAACATTATTTCCAAGAAGCCAAGCTCCCCCTAAAAAAAAAATTCCCATAGCTTAGCTGGGATTAATGGAGCACATATCTACTTCATATAAACATGATTTGCATACTGAGTTTAAGTATTATTAAGTAATTTGAGGAACAATAGTTGTTTCATTGCCAAAAACCCATTTCTAGTCATCTTCCAAATTTCCTCGCTCCATACAGCAACACAAAAAGCCCTTTCAGGCTTACTACGCAGCTGAAACCTATTATCAGCCAGCAGGTATGGCAGGAAATAAGATAATTTACCCCCCAAGCCTCGAAAGAGCCCTCAAACCCGCATTCCTACCAAACCCGAACGCTGCTAGTGGCCTTCGAATACTTTTTCACTCCCAGCCGACAATGTTGTCCTCTACTCACTAGATTTCACCTCGAAACGAAGCAATTTTAAAGCGTTAATTTTTAGTATTATTTTTGACCTTAACTAAGTTTGGTTTTTATTTATTTTAGCCCATTAAGCTCTAACAATAGCCGCCAGGGAGCAGTATTACGATCCGGTTTGCCTCTCGTCACTTCTTTCGTTTCAAAAGCCCTTCTATTTACCTCCCAATGCCCCCTGGGTGAGAGGGGGGTCGGTAGCGTCTGGCCAGGGAAATCGTTGGTTTTGTAGCCTTTCTAGCGTGTTCGACCCAGCCCTGCGGAGCCTCACAGCCCAGCCATCGAGGAAGGAGCGAGAGAGCGAGAGAGTTTAGAGCTGTTGAGTCGCCCAAGACTATTTTGAACTACGGAAAAGCTTCAGCGTAACTCGATGAGTACGAACCAGCACTGAAAAGTGTCTTGAGTGGCATCAGAAACACAGGACTTGCGAAATTTCGCTACAGACTTCACACGCCCTAGAAATTCCCTCAAACCTCGGAATTGATGCAAGAACTCTTGTTAACTACCGTTTTAACGAGACTAGTTTCGCATTAATCTTGAGTACAGGGAAGCAATTATGGCTTCGGAAAGTGAGAAAAACGACGGACATCGACTTGGACACGCCCCCCACATTCACACAAATGGCGAAAACATGTTGCCAAGGTTTGCTGCCTTCCACATCTTTTGTTTCCCAGCCCGTTTGTGCCTTTTTTCCCCTTAGCCATACCATTCATATCCGCCATGTCTTTCTTTAGCCATTCCCCACCTAAATTTCAACCTTAAAACCCCCAAGGCCATTTAAAAGGCCATTGCCTCGACTGTTTGCACGTTCTGTTGGCATGATCCTCGATTCATTTCCCATTGGTAGTGATTAAAAGCGAGACTGTGGATGAAAAGGAAGAAAAGGGGGAGGCAGACCACGAGATTTAAGAATAACGTTATTGATCCATTTGGTTGTTTCGTAACTGCGCGTTGCGAAAAGCCGCGTTCACATTCAAATTTGCTTTGCAATCTCGAACTCAGTTCCTTCTTTTTGTTTCTTCTTTTACTTGGGTAGAAAGATAATTCTTTGAGTGAAAGAGAGTAACACAAAGAGGTTTAGACCCCGCCCTTTTCTCCCGTTTCGTGGTTGCGGAGCTCAAGGCCGCCATTTTGTGGAGCTCTTAGCACAGACTACGTCGATCCCAGAAAGTTTTGGGAGACGCCAAAGCGCATACGAGACGAGACGGCGGAACTGCAATCACTCGCCAGCTCTTATTGCCACAGTCGAACCTTAGCAGTGCTATAACCAGTCTCCGACGCTTGGGAAAAGGGGAAACTTCATAATCTGAGAAATTTGGGCGAAACCAAAAACGTTTGTAACCAAAAGCGTATGCTCCATTTGGCTGAGAATTTGGGAATGATGGCGACTAGGTCAGTGATTTTGTAGGGGTTTCTTAAAAGAACGCCAGACTTCATTTCGTGTCCGTGGAAAACTTTCTATGACGTCTATAGCATTTTAGGCTGATGACGTCACGACTTTTTCAGGAGATTGTAAACTTGAACGAGTGTTTCAACTCGGTTCTGCCATCCAACCTCCCTTTGTCTGACAAAGGAAAAGCTACGCCCAGGCTGCCTTTTGGGAAGGGAAAGGAACTCAAACGCCATCTCGAGGACGTTTGAGATACTTGGGAGAAATGCGGGTTTTTGAATTTGAGCTCGAAAACTTTTTTTTTTGGGTTGGTGGGGGTAAACGTACTTCAGTCTAAACATACTTCACTGTTCTTCAGTGTTAACCTTTTTATCTTGATTGTTTAAATTGTTTAGTTATGTCATCCTAAGCCAATTTTCTATTGTTGACCTAATTTTCAATTTTTTTCGTTGAAGTTTTTCATTGTTGACGTCGTCAACAATGAAAAGTTTCCTCAGTGTTCGCCATTTTTGGTCTTTGAATCCCATGTTGTTGGTAACATCATGCTGAAAATGCCATTAGATCGTTCGTAGTTAGGTTGCATTACTATATTAATCTTCAGAAATTTCTTCTAGCCGCGTTGATCTTAGTATTTGCGTTGATCTATTGACATACATTTGAGTTAAAGAGAAGTTGTCAAGAAGGAGAAGATTAATTTGAAACTTGCTTTCTTGTTTCTTTATCTTAGTGAGGAAATTGAAGGCAAAGAAGAAGGCGAAGATTTGGAAGAAGGTGAGATTGAGGACGACGAGGAAGAAGTCAAACCACCTGAACCAAGCTCGGTCGCTCCTGCAGCCGCGGAAAACGGCACCGGCAAGCCCAGTCATGCCGGGGAGGAATCAGAAAAGAAATCACGTCATCATAGCGAACGTGGCCGTCGCGGCGACGATGACGACCGCCATAAACGCCGCCGAAAGAAGCGGAAACGCGGCCATGGACCTGAGGAGGATGCCGAACCTAAACGTCGAAGGCGAGGGGCGGCACCAGGCCAAGAAGAGGAGCTTGAAGAAGGTGGAATCGATGACGAGGATGACGACGAAGATCCAGATATGATGTACGTGCGGGGCAATTCTCCCGTGTCCAAAGCAGCTGATGTGGGTCCATACGACGAAGGATATGGACCGGGACCTGGACCTGGACCAAGTAATTTTCCCTACAATGTTTCATTTACTAATTTGAAAGTGCTATAATCGATTGGGTTGTTTTCAGATCCCTATGGTGTCAATGAGAGTCCGTATAACTCCGACGACAGCGATTTTCGACGGAGCGCGAGTCCACCACGGAGGGGCGACCGCGGGCCACGGTCAAAAAACCGTCGAACGCGCGGTTCGGCGCGGGAAGAACGTTCCCGCCGAAATCGGGACCGCGACGCGAAAGATCGCTCCGACCGACGCGATCGGAACGATCGTTCTGATCGCCGACGGAATGAAAAAGGCGGGAAAAGCGATACGATCTGCGGGTTTTACTTGGAAGGCAAATGTAGTCGCGATAATGACTGTCCCTTCTCCCATGCTGCGGTCCCTCCCCGTAAGTTAGAATTGTGCAAGTTTTACCTCATGGAATGCTGCGCAAAGAAAGAGAAATGCTTGTACATGCACAAGGATTTCCCTTGCAAGTTTTTCCACACGGGTCGCAAATGCCGGAGTGCGAGCGCCGCTCAATGCAAGTTTTCCCATGACCCGCTTTCCGATACCACGCGCGCGATTCTAATCAAGCACTTGGAGTCGGCGCCGAAGGAAATCTTGGGAGATTTCCCGCGTTTGACCCGAGAGGAAGCGGTGGAAGCAATTGACAATACCGTAAACGGGGTTTTGATCCCGAGAGATAAACGGCCGCATATTCCATCTATTTTCGAGATGCAAATGAATAAAGGTACAACAGCTCCTGCTGCTGCTGCATTGGCTGATCCGTTGGGCCTGGGCGGGAAGGATGTTGACATGAGGGATGTGGATTATCGGTTTCCAAACCCTGAGGCACAGCAACAATGGGCTGCTGCAGCGCAGCAGTTTCAGCAGCAACAGCAGAGTGCAACAGGAACTGCTGAAGGGAGTAACGGAGAGCAAGAAACGGGAACTGGAGGTAGTAGGCCGAGGTTTTATCAGGAGCAAGGGATGACGGCACAAGGGGGCGGAGACAGTCCAAAGGTGCCAAATTTGGCACAAAATGTGCCGAGTATTGCATCACCAGAGGCGGAGAAGGAGACCAAGGCCCCAGCGGCGGGGATTTGGTTTAGACAGTTGCAGGATACCAATGGATCTGACTATCATTCAGGTAAAAAGGAAAAATCGATTTTATTTATTTATTATTTTGTTTATTTTGTTGGCATTTATGGTTCTCGGGATTCTAATTGTTGCCATGATTGGTTATGACTAGATGGTGGTTTGGTAATGGACATTCCTGGCGATGAAGTATCGGCGGAGGCTAAGAAAGAGAAGAAAACTGAAGAAGTGAAGAAGGTTGAAGAGGTGAAGAAGGAAAAGTCTGAAGAAACAGAAAATGGAATGCCGATATATGCGGCCGTCTTGCCACCTAAACAGCCTGATTTGTACGATAGATTACAGGCAGCTGCACCTAAAATCAAACAGGTAAGAAATACCCCGTTTCTAACTTCAGAATGAATTATATATACAGTAGATGCAGCTTATTGTGATCACTGGTTATTAAAAACAGCCGCTTTACGGAATCAAATCTGAAACGACCGATTCAAATTATATGATTCAGAAACATTTCAATCGGTTATTAGAATCACACTTTCAAATGTTTTATAATTTCAAAAATTAGAGATTTCGAAAGAATCTTCACATGTATAGGAACGAAACTATAGTAGTGCTTACTACATGGACTTCGCATACTGACCCATGACATGGCTTTTACGTCGTTTTGACCAATCTTGTCATTTGTAGTCTATTATTAAATTTAGGGGAAAATCCCTTCCAAACTCACAGTCAATTAAATGAGCAGGTAATTCAATTGAATGACAGTTCCTTTAATTGGCTGGGAAAATTAGAAGGGATATCGTTTTGAGAACCCTACCTAAGCGTATGAGTATGCTTCAAAGGCACAGTGTTAGTTGGGTTTTAGACGTGTGGTTATATACAAATTGCGACGAACAAGAAAAGTTGATCAAGAAAAGTTGAAAAGTTGAACAAGAGTTGATCTAATTGTAAAAGAGAATTTGCGGCTCATTGAAACTTATGACAAGCTAAATCTAAAAGATTTGCCACAAAGGGAAGAGGCCTTTAAGTAAGGAATTCTTCAATCATCTCTATCAAAATTTTTGAAAAATCGTAACGAAATAAACAATAGTGAGTGTAGTGAATCTAGTCTTTTAGGTACGAATTTCCGATTTTCGTTTATTAGAATCTCAGCTTAATAGGATTCACTTGACAAATGTGATTATAATAAGCGGCAATAAGCAGTTTACTGAAATACTAATTGTACTGTAAAAGAAATTCAAATTTATAATAATTTCCATTAGGATGAACGTTCAATGGAGGAAGACACAGCCCATGATGAAAACTGGTACTCGAGTGATGAAGAACCTCAAGGAAAATCACTTACCGATATTCTTAAGAAGATGAACAGTGCAGTAAGTTATTTTCTTATCTTGCATTGTTTACATTGACTAGTATATCAAAGTTTGGTACAAATTTAATGTTGTCAATTTCTCTTGTGACAGGACAACGCAGTTAAACTAGAGAATGTACCCAGTACTGGTTTGGGGCAAAACGTGAATCTAAGCTCTTTGTCCAACCTTAATTTGTCCAACATTAGTCCAGATGACCTTGCCCAAATGCTGTCGGTTATCAAAAGCAAGGCAGTAGCCAAAACCGGCAAAATTTCCCCTGAACCGTCCTCCTCGACAAGGTAAAACTTTTTCTGCCTTTAGAAATATGTCGAGGAAAAAGTTTGGAATATATATATATATATCTATGTTGATGAATTTTTTGATATATTGAAGATTGTTGATCTAGATTGATGAATATGTTTGTTTTTGTTCAGTGCTGGTCAGGCTTACAGAGATCCTCGGCTAAGTCGGGATCCCAGGATGCGTGCAGGCGACGTCGATCTGCGTGTGCGTACTACATCTGCTGCTGCCGCTGCCTTCCGGGGAGTAGATCAGCAGCCACAAGACATTGATCTTCGCTTATGTCCTGCTCCCATTCCCCCCAGCGCTCCGACTCCTGGGAATTCAAACGACGTCGACCTACGAGCCGCTTTATCTCGGCCGTTAGGTAACTTGGATGACATCGGCTCTGACGTTGACCTCCGGCGCCTGTCGGGTGATTTACTTCACTCCTTTAAACCACCCCCCTTACTCCCTCCAGCTAAAGAAATCGAAGCTTCCATCCATGCGCACGCACCCATTGATTACCATGTGATTGAGATGCAAACATCCTGGCCCAACTATGCCAATATTCGGTTTAATCCGTCTGATCCACAAGCACTCAACGATCCTCGGTTGAACCGCAGTAAACATGGTCATTCTCCCAACGACCGTACACTCCCGGCGATCCAAGAGTTACCGTCAGGGCCGGCGAGTCCGGATCCGCCTTCGAGGATCGCTTCGGGCGGCGGATACGGGTACGGACACGAAATCGGTTCCCCTGACCAGTCTTCCGTACATAACCGAAGGGATCCTCGCATGCGTGACGTGCGGCGTATGCCCACTGATCGTGCATCACTTTTGCCCACGCCTCCAGTCGTCAACCCGGTTTATGCCCCACCCCCTTCTGCCCGAGATCCAAGAGGAAAACCAGGATTGTTAGGTCCCGCCCCTCCAGGCATGCCTGTAGTTGGAGGGGAAGGACCTCAGCATCATTGGGCGGAATCCAACGCACCCAGTTATGCTCCACGCCAAGAGGAATATTCGGCGGGTGGGGCCATGGGCGGAGGGATTAATCGGAGAGATCCGAGGCAAATTCGAAGGGTTTCGAACGAAACAAATAACTCGGGGGAAGAGCGATCCAGGACTCCGCCCCTTAAATCAGTCTTCCGTGAAAAGGACCCTACTGCTTCACCTTTCAGTTGAATTTCTGTAACTTTTTTTTTCATAACTATAATATTGGTAAGTTGGACGGGTGCATGAAAAGACAACCGATTTTGGTTCTTATTCCTTGAAGTTTTTTTTGTCATTAACTTAAGTTAAGGTGAACAATAATCGCGGAACAAAAATGGAAGGATGGGTTTTTCTTATGTACAGGAATATTATTTTCGCTGTTTGTTCCCACACCTTTTCCTTTCCTCGTGTTACGCCCCCTACGATGAAAACGAAATTGGAGTCGATCCTAATAATAAATAAAGAAGGCTGGCTTCCTTAGAAGTTATCGTGCAAAAGGTGTGTTTACTGTAAACTTTTCTAAGCATATCTCGTAGAGAACTTCTTACAAGTTAGCAATAATGTATTAAAACGAAGCTTATAAATGCTTTACTTTTGATTACTAAAAGTGTCGGAAATTAATGGCTGTATGGTGAATACCTTTATTAACGTAAATATGTATGTGAGTTTATGTAGAATGTATGCTCATATCATCGTATCTTTTACTTTCGCATTTTTAGGAAATTCAGTTTTCTTGTATGAAGTTGCAATGGATGGTGTGGAAATCGCAACAGAGATGGAATAGATGGCGTGGATATCCATTCTAGTCACGAGAGAAGGGTCTTGCGCTTTGCAAAAGGGTTGCTTTTGGTTGTTGACAGTTTTAACGCGTTGGCAAACAAATGCACGTTGCGGCAATAACTAAACCTCTTTATTTGAATAAATTATGGCTGCAGCGTTTAGCTCAGATGGCAAAGACGTAATACTACGAAAACTGTCACTAGAATTAAACAAAAATCTAGCCTCCGATGAAACGCTGGAAGAAGTCTACGAACTTAGCCGTTGTTCGATGTGGATTAACGAAAACGGTTTCCAAAAAGTGAATAGAAACCTCTCGTATGAATCTCTATTAAACCTTATAATTAAACATTGCTTTCTCAGGTAGCTCTTCAATTCCCTGATGATTTGCTAGTGGATGCACCCGATGTAGCTCGTTCTCTTGAAAAATCTGTCCCAGCAGAATGCTACATTTTAGGCGATACTTCCTACGGAAGGTAAGATTGAACAGCCCCTTCAAATATTTAACTAATAGTTATGCATATTTCTTAGTTGCTGCGTGGACGAGATCGCTGCAGAACACGTGGCCGCCCAAGCTGTGATTCATTTTGGCCCCGCTTGCTTAAGTCAAAACCAGCGACTCCCAGTCCTATACATTTTTACGACTTTACCCTTTCACCCTGATGAAGCCACCCTGCATTTCAGGCAGCAATTCCCCGACCGAGACTCCCACATTTTAATCTTCTTTGACGTCCACTATAATTACGCCATAAAGGACTGGGTCCAAAGTATAAACAAAGATTATCCCCATCTGGTCATTTCGTCGCTCAACATTCCTCCTCATCATGACGTCACCGTAGAGTCGATTTCTGGGCGGATTTTCGCACTCCTACCCGACACGAAGCTGGACCAGTACACGGTTTTCTACGTTGGTGAAGAAGGTTCCATGTTGACCAACTTAATGATGACTCTGAATCACTGTCCCTTTGTTACTTACTGTCCCAAGTTGCAAGTTTGCCGCCAGGAGACTTTCAACGTTAACAAGGCACTCATGAAGCGGTTTTATTTAATGGAGAAGACCAAAGACGCGAATATAATCGGGATTTTGGTTGGGACGCTGGGCGTGGCTAACTACCTGCAAATCATGGATAGACTCAAAACGCTCATTAAGAACGCGGGGAAGAAATGCTATACATTTGCAGTGGGGAAGCTGAATCCTGCCAAGTTGGCAAACTTCCCGGAAGTAGATGTCTACGTGCTCATTGCTTGTCCTGAGAACTCTTTACTGGACTCGAGGGATTTCTACCGGCCCGTTATCACGCCCTTTGAGTTGGAAGTGGCACTAAATAGCGACCGGACCTGGACAGGTGATTTTACCACGGATTTTCGACAGTTATTGCCCGGGGCGGCTCGCCATGTCGAGTTTTCGACTTCGACTCACGAAATTGATGTTTCCCTCATTTCCGGGCGGGTACGCCATATGGGCGTGGCCGAAGGAGAGGAAGCTACAGACACAGCAGCAACCACAGGTTCTAATGCAGTGCTACCCCGTAGCACGTCAACGGCGTTAGCTAATTTGCATATCGGCGGAGGAGGCGAATTTTTAAGCCAACGGACATGGCAAGGATTGGAACCCCACTTAGGTTTAACCCCGGTATCGGCCCCTGTTCCAGGTACTCGAGGAATCGCAGCTGGGTACGATCATGAAGTATGTGGCGAACGTGGAAGGCCTGATGGCCAAGAATCTTAAAAAGAAAGAAGAATTAAGAATTATCATAAGAAATTGTGCGTAAAGAAATAATTAAGTGCAAAGTTAAGTTTCTTTTGTAAAACCTACTACGCTTTCTGTCTTCACAGTCTGGCAAAAATGTAATAAAAGAGGTTTAGCAAAGAGAAAAAAAACTTATTGTCTGAAGTTATTGTCTTAGGTGGATTTATTTTAAGTTATGGTTCTAAAAAACTTCAAAAGATATTGTTCCTAACCGACGGAATATAAATAACTTCTTAGCAAACACATGGCCTTGTAATCATTTTGAATGACTTTGATTTGTGAACTGGGTAAGGATTTTTTATTACGTTTTAAAATACATACAAAGGAACAAAATATAGTAATGCGAGCTTCTAGAGCAGTGGCGGCATTTCAGATTTAGGCTAGGGGGTGCAAACCCAGCTCTCCCGGACGGACATCTTGTCAATTTATCTGGATTTCGTTTTATCGAACGCAACATTTCGATGACAGGGCGTTCAATTGCACCCCGAAATGCTGCCATTGTTTTAGAGAATACAAGGAATGGCTATAGGCGAAGCGTCATATTTGTATAAATTGAACAAAGATGGATGGTACCCACGTACAGTACAGTGTACAGAGTACATGTACCAGCCTCGTTAGCCTTTATAGAAGTCTCAACTTATGTTAATATAAGCGTGTGACCGAATGGATAACACACAGACATGGGGAGCGAAAGGTCCTCGGCTCGAAACCCGGTCGAGGCAATTTATTTCGTAAAAAAAAATATTAAACGGCTTCCTTTCTCTGTACCTTATGCCTTCAGGAATCTGGGTTCCTATACCCATATTCGATACTGTGAAGCTTCGGCATCACAAGCTCGAATATCGGGGATAGGAAACCGAGCAGGGAAGCTGGGAATGGGAACAGGAGGCGAGGTTTCCGATTTTTCAAAAATTTTGCAGGGGACCCCCTTGATCGTGCAGGGATCCTTATGGAGAAAAGCTCAGAAAACGCTTTTCCAGATTGAAAAAAGACCACGCCCACTTTTTGGTCCAATCCACCAATTAGAATCGTCTTTTTCTAAAGACCACACCCCTTTTTATCGGATTTTTTTTAAATCTCGCAAAAATTTCCCAAATTTCCGCCTTTACTTAAAGAAATTACAAATCTTACAACAAAAATGACACTTTTGGAAAACAGATTTACGGGAACGTTTTGGGTAGAAGAAATAAACAAACAAGGAATTTAGTGTGGAAGCAAAATCATCTCATTTGCACAATTTTAGAACTTAATTTTCGGAACTAAAGAAAGTCACAGAACAAAAACTCCAACAGAATTGGAAAACTGAGCGGCCTCGCGATTTTTGGGAGGGACAAACCTCATGGGAAGCAAAAGTTGGGAAAACAAGCGTTACAATTCTACTAAATTCTCCATTACAATGACTCATAAAGTTGAACTCAATAGCTGTTATGTTGAACATCGGGACCCTTCCATTGTGTCAATGTTTCCTTAAAGTAGAACAGATACTGTTCGAAGTCTTAATAACTGAAGCGTAATACATACAACCACCAGATCCACTGGTACGTGAAAGAAGCAAGGAATCTTTTTTAGAGTCATTTAATAGTCTTCTCCTCTTTCTGTATGCCCAAATCAGAAAGCCACGAATGTTAAACACTTACGGTAAATAGATTAGGTCCGAAATTCATATAAACACATGGCAGATATACAAATTACCAAGAGATCAAGGCATTTTCGGATTTGGCACAAGTTCTTCCATCAGCGATAAAACTGCCCAACCCAATAACTAGAATCTTGATCGTAGTAAAATATTGGCCGTAGACACAAGACAGACACAAGCAAACAAAACTAGGCGAAGAATTAAGGGTCTCTCCTAAAAAATCGATAATTCATTACTTGCGAAAAAAGTTTGTAAATATACCAACAATAGGAAGAAAGTGTGTAAGTTTTATCTTGGTCTATTTCCATTCGTACTTGCCGGTTTCCAGCTCTTCGAAAAATTCACACTAACATAAAAAAGTGTGCAAGGTCGTTTAGCACCTGGGGAACCCAAACTCCGCCCTTTCTTTTTTTAAAAAACAAACAAAAACAACCGTTCTTTCCCTTCGATAACACTCAATTTTTTACATGCACTTACAAAGGAGAGTTCCCAGCGTATTTTCATAACTTCTCGAAAGAGAAATAAAGCAAAAGGGGGAGGAGCCAAGGGAAAATTTTGCACCTGGCATGTCCCTTTGTTTTGATGTTTCGAATTAAGAAAAAAACAGGTAAATCACAGGTTAGATTTGCAGGACTCACTGACAATTTCATAAAGAACCACCCCCTTTACTCAAACTAAACAAAAGAATCTCCCAGTTCTTCTGGATTTCTGGGGGGGAAAAGAGAAGGAAAGGGAAGCGAAAGTGAGATGACACGTAACTTGAAAGCCACTTTGGCAACAGAATTCTTCTCCAACCGTGTTACATTTTTCAACTTTCCACCCTCCCTCCTGCCTTTGGCGACTAGCAAATATTCTAATAGCCCCAAAATGTTCGAATAAGCTGGGAGAAAAACCCATAGAATTATAGTTTAAAAGAAAATGTTTCTTTTCCTCTTGTTATAAGGTTTGAATTCTTTTGTAGGCTACCAAAATTTAGGGCGAAAAAGACACAGTATCAAGAGGGTTGACAAGAAGGGAGTTTCCTAATGCGCAAGGCTTGCTTCCAACGAGCTCTTCTCCGTCTTCTCCCCCGTTTGGATGCTTCGCTGCCCGAAACTGTTGAATTGGCACCACAATGACCGTGTGTGGGACTGGGCGGTGCACTTCGAGTGCCTGCATTATTGGCCATAGCTTGTGCAGCCGCCGCTTGCAACTTCCTCGCTTCTAAAAACGTGCACCAAATGAAAATTATAATTATGAATAACAAAACTACAACTATTTTTTAATACTAATTGCACCATGTAAATCGTGTTCGGTGTAATAATGAGCGTCTTCGTCTTCTTCATCATCCAAATCGGAGTTTCCGTGCAAAGACTCCAAATACGGGATCATCGTCATACTCCTCAATTCATCCCCAGCTAAAGGTGGAATTCCAATAGCGGGTTCACTCCTATTATGTTTCTTTACAAACCAACTTTAAAAAAAAAAAAAAAAAAAAAAAAAAAATCCTTTAACTTCGTTATTTCTAACATGAATAAAGGATAGAAAATTTTTGTAATTCTTTACTCGTGCTGTTTGATTTCGTGTAAAGACAGCCTCATAACAGGATCTCTGGCCAACATTCCTCTCAACAATGATGACAAAAGAGCGTCTACTTCACGCGGCATCTCAAATTCGCCTTTTCCGATATTTTCAAATAACTTAAAGATATTGTTGCCTTCAAATGGGTACTTCCCTGTCGTAATATTAAACCTAAAAAATAAATATTATAATTATTTCAAGCCATAACCTAATTTGGAAATATTACAAAGTTACACCAGAGGACCAAACATCCACTTTAAATCCTGAAAAATTCTCGATTCCATTGGCCACTTCCGGAGGTTGGAAAGCAGGAGATCCTTGACTTGTCTGACAACTACAATCGTTTGCAAACACATCCAAATCCTGTAAATCAAATTTAAAATTCAAAAGAAAATGCCGTAGATTTGTGTATCGACAAATTAATAATGAAAATATTAAAGATTACATTAATAAATAAAAAGAAAAACCTACTTCTGCTACTCCAAAGTCCGAAATTTTAAGTGTGCCATCGTTTGTAAGCAGTAAATTGCCAGGTTTGATGTCTTTATGGACAATTCCTTGGCTGTGCAGGTACTCGAGTCCATTAATCAGCTGACAAAAGTAACTAATAAATAAATTAAATTAAACCAGTGAATTTTTAAACCCAAAGTAAGGAAGTCCAGTATTATTACCCATGGGATTGCCATATTGGAAACTTCTTTTGAGGAGCGTTTTCTAAGAGTTCTTGAAGGCCAGACACACAGTATTCAAGGATAAGATACATTTTTTGCTTCTCAGAGTTTTCTAAGACGTCGCAAAGTTTGATGACGTTTAAGTGATGAAACCTTCTGAGGAGTTGGATTTCGCGTTGCACATTCTGTTCGCCGTTGGGAATTCGTTTGAGTTTCTTCCGCTTGAGGATCTTCACCGCTCGGCGACACAACGTTTCTGTATCCAAGACTTCTTTGACTTTGCCATAGCTGCCTTCACCCAGCATATCTCCCATAACATATTTGCCAATAAACTTGCATTTCTTCTTCCGGGCTTGGTAGATAATTTGTTCGGAATCTATTTTGTGAATAAATAAAGTGTCGTCTTCATCCAAGCCCAAATGGTCTTCCATAGCCTTCTCAGGGAAGTTTCGGCTGTTTAAAACTTCAGAATACCAGCCGGTTTAGGAATAACGAGGGCTCTAGAACAGTACTTAAGAGCCAGGGTTGAACTGACTTTATGCGCTACAAATTAAAATTAGACGTATGGGGAATTTGAGACCATCCAAGACCCAAACTTTCCCTCTTGGGATCAAAAAGTCCAGTTAACTGGGTGGAAATCGAGGTCCTACTTTTTCCGAACCATCGCTGCTCAAGTTTCTACAAATAAAGAGTTTGAAAAGTTAAATTTCCGGACAAATGAAATTCCGAACAAATCGGCAGAATAAAAATGGGAGTTATTTAAGAAGTTACCTTGGTTATGGCACACGTAAAACAATGCGTGAGCATTCAAGCAAAGCTTGCATTAACTTCAGCAAGCGCAGGTGTGAAACGTGCTAAAAAAAATTGGCGAAAAACACTACCAGATTCCAACGAACAAACCAAGAAAACAATGATTAAAGAACCTACCTCATCAGCAAACTGCGAAGTGAGAAAATCTTCTTAGTGGTTCCCGGTTCCTTTATTTCGCCATGCGTGGTTCACGCTTTAATCAGTGATCATAATTTCCTTCAAAATTTGAATTTTGTTCATTTTCTTAATACCATTTCTCTCGGTTCGTGACAAATAATACGTAATAATTTTCAGGAAACGTTTTAAAGTTCGTATATTTATCTACATGTCGGGTATAAGTTTTAAACGATATGGCATATCATATATTTCTTTATATATAGCTTTATTTTAAAATGTCGACAACATAAAACTCCATAGCTACTCTTTGATTCATCCGTTTCATTAGATCTTTGTTCATAAATAGCAATGCTTACAATTTTAAGTAAGTGAGATCATTTCCACCTGTTTCCAGCATCATACATTTGAATAATAAACATAAATATATCAAGGTATGGGAATACTGCGAACGGAAGTAGGAAACGCCTGCAGGTTTACATAAACAACAGGAGCAAATGGAGGTCCTGTTTTAAAAAGGTTGCACCAAAGCATGACAGAATGACTAGAATTAATTCCGATATTCTCACACTTAGGGAAAGGGAAAAGGTTACGTAAAAGTAAAGCGATATTTGAAGACTTTCTCATAAACTATGGAATTTAAAATAATTTGGAATCTTATTTCCGCCCAAGGACGTCAATCATGTCATTAAACTTGGTCTCGTCTTCTCGTAATAGCAGGGCCTCCAGGCATCCTTTGAAGAAAGAACTACCGAAACATTGAGACCTGTAGAAGCGAAAAAATGAAAAATTATTAGAACCTCATGAACAAAATTCGTTCAAATCGTTTGGCAAAGGTAGGCAAAACTACGATTGAATAATGCAATTATGTGGCGTAGTGGAGGCAAATGTGGTCTGTCGATTAACCAATTGGCCTTCAAAGCAAGCGTAGTAGATCTAACTACGATCCTCATGCAAAAGTTCTAATGGTTTTAGTCAGAAAATGGCAAAGCGAATCAAAAATGAGCCATGCGATTTTGTGGGTGTCGCCTGTGTCCTGGCAGGCGTTAGGGTTATGTAAGTATCAAGCTGCGATTCGTGGTTTAGTAACACGCTTTTTTGGCGGTTATTTTTGTCGGCGGGAAAACAACTCTACCTATGTTTTGAGTATTTGAGGAGGAGTATTTTGCGCTTCATTTATGCTTTTTTTTAAAAAAAAAAAAAAAAACAGAGAGATTCTTTCTTAGAAGGGGACTCTTCCGTGGACAGTCTTGATCCAATCTTTAACCGTATCTTCGTTGTAGTCGAGGGCCAGAGCTTGAAGACAGCCTTTGAAATATTTGCTGGTGAAACAGTCTTTCCTGTGAGAAAACAGTTTCAAGGTTATACGTGTACTCACTCATTACCCCAGACAGAACAACTTGACTTGGGTTAGTTATACTAGGTGACCTAGATTCGTTCAGAAACATGTCGTATATGAAAATTTTAATCTTTTTGTTAGATATATCATATGCGGGCAATTTAAGGAATTTACTGAAGTCACTTTTGCCTACCTGCACAAGGAATGCAACTCGGGATCACGATACAAATTGTAGCAATCTTCGCATACGCGATCCAAACGGGCAAAAACAGATTTATCATAGACTCCTTTGCACTGGATGTCGAAAAAAGAGCGTTTGCTGAGCGGATGCGATAACACAGAAGCAGCCTCCGTGCTGGGTAGCATGCTGCTAATCACGATGAGGCCCAAAACCAGAATGATGGGCAGAATGACGTTCTTACGTTCAGAAATCATCTGCATAAATCAAAATGTAGAAAAAGAATAACCATTAACTTCTTTTTTCTTGAAAAAATAATTTAATTGGACTTATTTTCGTGAAATCACAAAAATGGGCACCGGAATTTTTACAATCAATCACTCCTGCTTTCCGTACTTCGCAGTAAATTGTTTATACACTAGAAGATGTTTTTTTTAAAAAATATACCTTAATTTATCTATACGACAGATGGGAACGAGATTAGGTAAATAACGTCTTTAGAAGAAAGTGCCACTACAAACTTGGATCACCCGCAAAATAAGCTGCAACTGGCTCACTGGAGGATTCACGATTGCTTATCCTGAAACCAGTTGCTCGACGCTTTTATAGCCGGGCAAGGGAGTTTCCCAAGCTTCAGCTTCTTAAGGTACCGCCCATTATTGTGCCAAATAAGTAACTTTAATAGTAATATTAGATAGTAACTTTTAATAGTACTAGTAATAAAAATTTTTAAAAGTAATTTTAAAGTAAATTTTTTAAGGTAATTTGACCAAGTAAGTAACTTATTCTTACCAATTCGAACAAGTTGCACAAATTGACAGATTCGCACAAGACAATGCGACACGCATAACTTTAGTTCTTTTGGAGACCCAAATCAAGATGAAACTAGTCACTGCTAGTGACCTTATAACGACTAATACCAGGAAAACCCACTTAATCATGATACTTTTATTCAAAAGATTGTCTAAATGAAACTGCGTAGGATGCTATTGAGAAATTCCTCCTCCGCAAAGAATAGGCATTTAACAACATACAACGATGATAAACCACTTCCGGAAGCTGGAATTTGAACCCTTTTTACCGCGTGACTAAACCAAAATGGCTCGAATTCTTCCAAAATTAGATACCGCGAACTATTTATGGTTTCAGAGGTGTTTACGTCGCAAGACTAAAAACAGCTTTGTTAACCAAATCAGTCAATTGTTTAGCATTCCAATTTTGTGAGCCACCCCAACCCCATGAAGTTTTGAATTAACAGTAAGTAAGACATCAATCTTGAACCGAACGCTAAGTTAGTTTTCATTACAAAATCAAGGGCATTATTTTTTTTTTTTTTTAGGTCTGTTTACGACAGTTTTTGTTGTTTGGACCGAAGAAAATCTTACCATCTGCCGAAGATGGCGAAAGGTCAAGTTAGGGCAAGGGGCCTACTGTAATCCTGTAAACGGACAAACAAATTTGCCGCCCTTTTACAAAACCTGTGTTATTGTTGGGTGTTGGTGAGGGTGGCAAAAGGCAAGTCAAGTGGTACTATCGGTTTCCTCACAACGTTCGCTGCATTCAGAACATTCTCCAGATTATCTTCAGAGTAGAGACAACCGAGCCGCGGCAGCCAAAATACCCGAAATTAGAACTGGGTTATGTACCCTTCTTTTGTGTTGTCCTTCGGAAGCTAGAAGATTTTTCATTAAGACTCATCGAAGAGGGGGTGAGTATTATTGCTGCGTTCTTTTGTTGACTGATTCCCCGGCCGAAACTAAAACAATTTCCGGCGAAAGGAAAGGACAAGAATATTTCTTTAATTGACTTTCTTTTTCGGGGTTAGGGAGAAGGTTGACAAGTCTAGAGGGAAAAAAGGAGCATACTGGACTAGACCATGGTACCCACATTGTCACGAAAGTGGCAGAAGAACTGGGAAAAAGGCCCACCCGTGATGATTTGGGTGAACGAAAATAATTGTCAACTTAAAACTGCGTGGGGAGCCTGTCACAGCAAGATGTCGAATCTGTATTGAGTCTCAGCAGCCCTGATAACTTAGAATTGTGGAAAAAATATTTTCAACAAATACAAGTAGAGCTCTCGAGAGGAGGCAGTTTACGGCTGACAGATCCAGTCCACACTCCGCATTTTTTATAACCCGCTTCTGCAAAGAAGATCAGGTAATATCCAAGATTTTTAGCCAAAGTAGTCCATGCAGGCTTTAAATTTTGATTTACAATTTTTAGACGAAAAAATCTATTAATTCTCTAAAGGCCTAACTTTTCAATTAGAAGAGAAAGTTTCGGTGAATAATTCATGAAATCATTGCAGGATATTAGGAATACTGGACCGGTTCGAATCAGTGTCATTGAAACCTGTCCTCCGAAAGTACCCGAATTGAACTAAGTTTTTGCATTACTGTATAATTAATGAGTAACGGAAACAAGAGAATAAATTATAAGTAAAACAAATATGAACAACACGTTAATGATTTAGTGTCAGTTTGTAAGGAAGTTAAGATGGATTGCAGGGAGATTTTAAAACTGATGTAATACCATCCGAAGGTTATGATAGAACAATAATTAAGGAAGAAAGGCAAATTGAAGTTGAGACAAAAAATTATTTGCTTCGTGTTCTGTTTGTCGGACTCAGATTACATGACGAGGGTCTAATCATTTTGACAAGGAATAAGTTATGACAAAAAGTTTGGAATTATGAAAAAAAAGGATCTTTTCTGGCTTTTTCCCTTCTCTTCATGAGTCAAAAAGGGGAAACTGCTAGATGCAAGGGCCGAATTCCGGTTTTTGGGATAAAAGATGCCAAAGAGATGCTACTTTCAAGGAAAAAAAAGCCTCGAGCTTTAGTTAGTTCGTTAGCTCTTTCGGTAAGCCAAAGCAGCCATATAAGGTTTACAGAGTGAGTGCGGTAATTAAGCCTAGTTAAGGCAATTTCCTCTCCTTTCGCATTTCATGAATCACGAATCAGGCTGACTAGTGTTCACACCGGATATGAAGTCCCACATTGGTTACCTGAGCCTTCTTGCCCATGATATCACAAAATTCTGAAACCCAGTAACAAAAGGTGGATGTCAAATCGACTCATTTTTATGCTCGTAGAATTAAGATTTCTAGCGAAAGGATGACTTGCGTAAAGGTATAAGGTACTAAGAATGGACAACATGATTCCGATTGCGTGTCTAAGAGGCTAAATCGTGACGCAGGAAAGACTACGTCACGGATCTCTCAGCATCTTTTGGCGTCACAAGGTTTCGTCTTAAATTTTAAGAAAGAACGAGTTTGCCGGAGGTGAAAGAACACAATGAAAGAAAGCGGTATTCAGGCAACTGGCAACTAAAAACAACAACTTGGACCCTTGCCACGATGGCAATGTCACTACTTTACTTACGTTCGTAAGGGCCGTGGGGATCTTGCTTTTCTTGTTTAGGGAATGTTCAACTTGGTTGACTGTTAGTGACACTTGTATTTTCTGAACTGGTCCTAGTTTGTGCTACTGGTCTTTATATATCAACCTGGTCTTTTTTAAACCCCGGTGGTTTTCCTAGTTTTAATCAATGTAGAGAACTCCCTGATGGGAAGCATGTAGACCGTAATTTTCATCCATTTTTTTTTCAGGAACTCGGTGGGGTTTTTCTGGAGTATAAACGAATTGAATGAAGTACTCGTTAACTTCCCCCATTTTGCTATACCCAATGACAAGCAAATGACATACGCGGGATGCAGCAATTGACGTTCGATTCATCACCATGGTGAAACGAAGGGAAATTCGGGAATTGAATGCATTGAGACATTACTTTACATGGGGACATTGTCCAGAAGATATGAATATACACATATATTAATAAGATAATAACTGTATCTCATTTTTACGTAATCTTTTCTGTTTTTGGATTACATACTGGCATGATCGGTGCTATTGCTAAGCCATATGGCGTATAACGAATGAAGACTATTTTGCTACTCCAGATTATTAGAACAAGAAAGTACGAGCCTGACGTTTCAAAGATCCTGACTAAAACCTAACGTAACCTACCAAATCTAACTTAACCTAGCATATCATGTAGCTTACAATTGTGTACCTTGCTTGTGTAATTTTCTCTTCAGGTGCAAATCCTTTGAAGATGGTATATTTCTACAATATGTTACATTGGGGGTTGAGTCACAGTACAGGTATTGATGGATGTTCAGCGTATTTCAAGGGCTTCCAGTTAACAATACAGTACGCACCTTCCTTTCTTAAGAGTCTCAGACTGAAATGAATTCAAGTGGGTTTCTGGCTAAAGGGTTTTTCTGGAATGGAAAGGAGCACGATCCAACCGGTCAACCCGACATTCATGGAATACATCGCCAAGTCAGTGACGGGTTCGTTCTTGTCGGTTAATTTTACTTCCGGAATTCTATTCATAGCCAATAAGTTACTGGGTGGTTGGGGGATTCCTTCTTTTCTGTCTACGCCTCTTCTGTTCGAACGCCTTTTTTAGAATAAAATTGATGGTGTTCGTGGTTGCCGAGTCTTTCCAAGGTGAGTCAGTTTCTCTGAATATACGGGGTACTATACAATAATGGACTAAGGGGAATTACCTTATACTTTCTATGAGCGCGTGTTAAAGACTTTTAGAGTGTCTTGGTGAAAGCAGTGGGTTTTCTCCAACATTTACCGACGGAGCAAAGTTGTTATTATCGACCCACACGGAAAGGTTTTCTTCACAAACAAAACGCAACTTCTAAGTTCAGACGCCTTACTAGAATATTAATTGCTTTAATGCTTCGTATCTCTTGCCAAACATAGTGTTTAAATTGCATAATTTCAAGGGAGCTACCATACGGAGCTACCACTTTCCAGAGCTTTCTTGAAAACAGCTTCGGTTATGTAACAGTGATAAATTTGTTGAATATACAGAATTAGAAGGACACCCTTCATAAGACGTTCAGTTTTTACTATTTTGAGTGGGTCGAGGTCGCCCTCACAGCTACCAATTAATAAAAAAAGATCCCAATTAAACATCCGGAAGTAATTATGTCTTGATGGATAAAAAGGGATCAGGGGAGTCTTTGGAGTTCCTTTTTATTTCAACAATCATGAGCCAATTAAACCGTAACAAAAAAGATCATTTTGTTTTTGGCCTTGGGGGAGGAGGGGGGTTAAGCGAAACTGTAATGAAAAAGCAATCGACATGATATGGACATGAAAGGTGAGTTTTTCCTCCCCGTCAAAAGTAGTTGCGAACTTTTTCTGTCAAATTTGGAAACATGTGCGTAATCAGAGGTTTACAGCGGTGCATTTACCACTGACGCAGTAACCGCCAAGGCAACGTGTCCCAAAAGGGAACCAGTAAGTCTCCTCAACTGGGTAGTGATATTGCAATCTTGACTTTGGATTCCGCAATTCGCAAGCTACTCTGCAATTTCGGTCAGGGTCATCTGTTTGAGCAATTTTCACATTTGTTACGTGCCTTACTTTCCTTCTTTCCTTAAATTTACCAATCATTTGCAGTCCACGGCCTGTAATTACTCCTTCCAATTGAGGTAGCAATTGCTGACATTTCTCGGTAGCCAGTTCAGCTGGAGTCGCCCATTTGGTACAATTCTAATGTTAAAGGTCAGTCAAAATATTAATAAAATATAAGAACTTAATTTAAAAAACAAAATAAAAATAAAAACATTGGGTAAAAATAAATAATAACCCACATTATTTAGAAAACGGAGAGAGAAAGGAAAGTTTTACCGGCTGAGTATAGCAGATTTGGACCCCGGATGCGTTTCCCTCGCATTCCAGGACATTTGCTTGACATTGACGGCTGACCAGCCGGAACCCTATGCTGTTTTCTACGCAATTGCGTCGACATGAAGACACAGGTACCCATGGACCCCATGGATGCCCATTGACTCCTTGAGCCGCCACCAACCCGTTGCGATTAGGCGCTTCCGGTTGGTTCTTGCTCTCTGGCGGTGACAAATATGGCGGAGGGGGATGAGAAGGAGTACCGATCATGGGCATATTTTTAGGATGGTTTCTCCGAGCAGGAATCATTTGAGTATGATCGTAAAGCGAAGGTGAGGTATCATCGATAATGGCGATCCGGTTACTTAACGGGAAAGGCTCGTAGGCGGTACTCGAGAAAACGATTATATCGGGGTCCTTTTCATAGATAGAAATCCGGGAATCCAAGTAATTGGACACTTGTGTCAGTACTCCAGGTGGACGTGGCGGTGAGGGGTAAGTCCCATAACATAGATCGTCGGCTAGTCTAAAAAGACTTTGACTCTCGCATTGGAATTCCTAACCAAGATTAAGAGAAACAAAACGCTTTTATTAAGAATAGATGGTGCTGTGAAGTACCTGGCAAGTACCGGCGACACAGAAGGATGGGGTGTTCCGTGAGGTAGAACAAGCGGTGCCGTCTGGAAAACTCCAACCGAAACTTATTGAGCCTCCGGCCTTCTTATAGCACCAAACTTGGCAAGAGCGTAAAGCTGTTACAAAAAAAAGAAAAGAAAATTGTGGCTTGTATTGATAAAAACTCGCTTTCGTAAGGGGGTTTACGATCGTGACTGGCTTGTTGAGTTCCTTTGCCAATTAACATTTCGTCATAGCGTGAAGCACGTTCGCAAATTTGGTCAGCAAAGTCCTGGAGCGTGATTTTCCTCACGCGCGTACACTCCTTCAAGGTATGACAGTTTTACTTTTTAATGATTTCCCATTAAAGGGGAAATTATATATCTACTTTAACTGCGTTGCACGTCTGGTGACGTGATTCGCCTCCCGCACAGCGCAAACTGACCTCTCCCCTTTTTATATAAAAAATAAGGGATGATTTGTTTACTTTAATTAGGTTGTTTTGACTCAATACATTACAAGGAAACTCGTGGGTTTAATTGGTTTACCTCTCATCTAAGCACTTTCGGCTAGAGGACACTAGGCCAGTACTGCCCGTAGATAATAACCCGTCGCTTCCGTACAAACAACCGGATGCACAGTCACTGTAAGGAGCCCATGCTCCCCATTGCGCATTTGCGAGCGGTACAAACAGACTGCTTTGGCTAAAAGGGACA
Source organism: Lepidurus packardi (assembly GCA_023053545.1). Classification (NCBI taxonomy): domain Eukaryota; kingdom Metazoa; phylum Arthropoda; class Branchiopoda; order Notostraca; family Triopsidae; genus Lepidurus; species Lepidurus packardi. The sequence continues at coordinate 9,074,981 of JAKZAN010000005.1, read as the reverse complement.
GGCGAAGATGCTTTCTCCGTACATCTTCCTCTCCTACACCACTAGAAGTTACCAACAAGAAAACAATGAAATACTTGGTGCGTGGTATTTCTTCCCTATTCAGATTGCTTAAATTGCTTATTCCACTAAATTACCATGGTAGGGCCACATGTAGTGCCCTCCAGGGCCGGATGTGACGTCCACGTGCCATGCTGCTTCCGGCAGTGTAAATCGCGGCAAATTTCCGTTAAAGGTTGTCTGGCATTCGAGTGGGCGCTATCCTTGCCATGTTTAAGTATACCTTAAGTAAATAAAAGTTAACTTGATATGAACTTTAAAAAATAAACTTTGTTGAGTTTTGACTCAAAATTGTTTACATTGTTGATTTGCATCAAAGCGTTCACCAGGTAAAAGCCCTTCGGCGTTGTGATCCAAATGGGCGGGGCCTGAAAGGCCATCTCTTAAACACTGAGCTTGCGGGGATCTTAATGGATATAAGCAATTAATGAAGGATCTCTGAAAATCAATTTTATTACTCTAGAAATTGCTGCAGGTATCGACTACTACAAGGAGACCACGTGGTTTTTCCACTGCCCAGCGTAGGAGACATTATATACCCTCCTGGGTCGCAGTCATTGTGAGCCGAAACTCCATCGTGACGCATTCCCAAGCTATATGAACATAGAAGACAGGAAACAAAGATAAGAGTTTCTTTTTAGATACATTTTGAAAGCAAAACATGATATTACTTGTGTCCTATTTCATGGGCGACGACGTAGACGCTTTCAAAATGGCGGCCTTCGTTAATGGTACAACTGCTTGTACGGGTACACATTCCAGCTACAGGAGCGAGTCCTAATCCGTTTAAAATGGGGAAGTTATTTAGGTGTACTTTATGGAATTTGATTGGAATATTTAATAGTGATTATTAGATTCATTTAATTTCGAATTTACCCACGACTTGATCACTGAGACGACCTTGTTTATCCACAGCAAAGAGGTCCAAGCCAGTAAGCAGCAAGGCGTGATCCCAATGTAAAGGATCACCATTTAAACCGGGATTTTTATCCCGTTGCCAGAGACAAAACTCACTCAGGTACTGATCAATGTCTGGTTCTTGCGTTAAGGTCCAACCAGACGTCACGGGATCGGCTGTGGTCAAGATTTCCAGGCGTTTTAACACAAAATGGACTGCGCTGCCTAACGAATCGTCCCGGTACAATAATTGGACCTTTTTTACGTGATAAAAAACATTGAAATTATTTGTGTACTTCTTTTCTACAGAGCCATCTGGCTGTTATTGGTGACTGATCCCCCAATGACAAAAAATGACGCAACGAATATAAGTTATCTGGCATGTAAATAGCACATTGCTATATAACTCATGTAAATAATATTACTTTACCTATGTAACGTAATAAATATTATGTAAGTAATATTCATTTAGATATCTAATTAAGTACGGTTTTTTATAAGCATAAATAGGGGACGTTGGAATAAAGGTACAAAATGTTGAAGTATGGCGCAGAAATAGCACAGAAGTAAAGCAGGTATTACTGTTGCTAATGAAAAATTGACAAGAAAATATGCTACATTAGCGAAAATCCACAAAATAAACATAAAATACTTACGGCATTAATCATCGCTAGGACGAACCGTGTAATTTCTTGCTCCGTGTCGGTGGGATATACCGTCGCCATGTGCCGGTAGAGGTCCCGGTCTACAAAGACAGCCGTTTCCACCACGTATTCCCTACTAGACCTCTTCACTCTCGTCCGATTGGCCCGTCTCCATTTTGTTCTATTAACACTCAGTGCTGGAAAAACCGGTACAGTTCTTTCCGTCGTAGAAATAGGTACTTCTGGCCTCAAACAAGGTATTGCTTCCGCCACTTTCCTGTATACCACATGCCTTATGTGGTTATGGTCTGTTACAGATCGTTCTCGACGACGTTGGCCGGGTAGAGGCTGAATCACATAGTACTCGCCGTTACTACCCAGAACTCCTCGCTAGAAAAATATTTCTTAGTCTTTTTGAAATAAAGATTTTGATAATTGTTTATACCATTCCGTCGCATAAATCCAACGCTGCTGGGTACTTTTGTCGAGTACTGGACCCATAGGTAACCGTACCTTGGTACAAGCAATCTTTTGCTCCAGCAATGTCTTGCAGAATTTCGTTGCGGGAACCATTCTGGATCACCAGCGCAAAATGAGGGGCTATCAAAGCCGGTGATGGGTGGAGCACTACATTGAACCTGCGTCCTAATGCTTCGAAGCTCACGTTGTGCTGGTCCAGCAACTCCGTAAAGCGTTTGCGACGGATAACAGGAGGGGAGGATGAAGATGGGGCGGATATGACATCGTATTCAGGCACTGGACAAGGTAATAAAATGTTAGCCTTTTTAGAAAATTTTTTTCATTACAAAGCCTTGAACCTGCCCCTTTTATGTAGGGTTGGGGGTTCAAACTCGCTATGATTTTGGGGGGGGGGGGGGGGTAATTTGGGAAAAGCCAGTGCAATGTCATCGCGGAAATGGTTACAAGAGGCGTGGTTTTCGTTAACTTAGTATTCAGTGTTCAGATTGAATAAAGCCTTCGCATTAAATAAAAAGGAAATGATAGTCCATTTTTTCTTACCTGGACCCGCACTAGGACCAAAGATGAATAGTTCTTCAGCTGGACTTAACCTATGTGATCTAGGCTGTGAAAGAAAGACAAGATGGTAATGAACAATGTAATACTTAAGTTAAGTAAACCATAACTAATCTTAAAAATTAGTCCAGCTAATCTTTAAGTAAAAATCTCTTCCGAAGATGCATTTATCATGAGGAGAATGAATTCCAGTTTTTCAAATGATTTAGAGGTTAAGTTTATTTCATCGACCTTGGGAGATGCTTTTGTCTTTGAAGAAGAGAAGGTTGACATTGATGGAAGCGGATATAGCAGTCATGAATCTACCATTCAAGATTTACCTTGGGCATGTTCCGTCGCCCTGATTCCTGACCCTGGGCGTGATGAGCAGACTGCATTAAGAGAAGTGTCATTGCGGAGATAATAACAAGCCTAACCGCCATTGCACTCATCCCTAATTCACTTCTTCGTTTTTATCCTTCTTTCTATGGATTCATTTTTTTAGTTAAGCTTTCGAAAAAAAGACACAATTAAAGATAGAAAGCCGTATCCATGGTCATTGTTCACTCACTTGTTTCTTAAACTTTAGAACGTACAGGTTTCAACAATACAAAATTTAGAAATATTCTAAAGAAAATTTGAGTAGAGTTTCTTACTAGAAGCATAAGGTTAGACACTTGAATCTCTACTATCGTTAGATGCGTGCTTGAAGAGCAGCCTAGAACTTGAAGTCTTGCTTGGTTAGACACTATATCAAGGACACGCCCTTTGAAGAAGCAGCAAGAGCACAGGTCAGTCACTTTACTTGTTCACTTCTAATCACTAAACCTTTTAGGAATCTAATTTATCACACAAAAGTATTAGAGGGCAAACAACTTAAAGGTGGTCAATAGGAACAATGGCGGCTTTCGCGCGCTTTTTGGGGCACAAGATGACAAGGAAGATTGACCATCTTTTTGTTTTTTCTTTTTTTAAATCAAGAATCACGAACTATTTTGGACAAGCGAGAGTTCTATGTACAGTATTGTGCACCCTTGACTTGTTCCGTTAGGACTGGGGACGTGCGTGGTTAATGTCGTTTCTCCCGTTTCCGGATTCATTTGCGTGTAGATTTTTCGAGTCCTCAAATACCCCTCTCATGCTTAAATTGAAGCTTTTTGGTTGCTAGTTTATCCAAAGCTACTTGGAGTAGATTGTTAGATTGTTTCTAGGGTCTTTTTGGAAAACAAAAGAAGTGGGCAGTTTGACAGTATCCGTTCTGATTAGCACTTGGGCGTGGACATTCCATTACAGTCGTAATTAGAGCACCGAGTTCAACGATATGTGTTCGAGTAGTTACTTGAGTAGGAGTGAAAGCTTCTGTCCTAGATAAGATTAGCTTTGCATTACGTGTTCCTTTAACCTAATAAAATATCTTTCTGGATTCATTTGCTTTGTTAGAAAATTTCCTATTCAGCGGAGGCTGGCATTTCCGTACCGATATTCACTTGATGGGAAAACGAATGACAAGTACGTTTGCACCAGGAAACGATTTTCCTTCCGTTTTCCTTTTATGAGGACAGTAGGTTACTGTACGGTATATTAGAGAGCATTTTGGATCCTCTAATGGGACGAAAAAGCAAAAGTATTGGGCGGATTTTCATCTCTCTTCTCCCTCTTTTTTGAAAAACATTCACAACTGTCGTTTGCTAAGCTGTTTGAATGTTGGACCTCTAGCGGGAGACACACAATTTTAAACTGAACAGTTCGCCAAATATGAACATTACGAAGTTTATTTACTTTGAAGTTTTACGTTTTGGATTAAAACGTATCGTAGTCAGAATGGACTGTAATACCAAACATAAGATAAAAATAGAAATAAACCAAGTAGTACAAAAGAAATGAATTTAATATTTACCAAGTAAATTATAACATATTTTTGCAGAATTAAATTGCTCTAAAAAGTTAAACTTGCTAAGGGTTACATTTTCAAAGTGCTTATTCCGAGAGTCCTACAATAAGGCATTTAATAAGGCATAAGATATTTAAGGAATAAGGAATAAGGCATTAAGATATTTAATTAGCTACATAGTGATGAAAGGAACCTGCAGGCGCGATTGACGTTACAACCCGAACGTGAACCCGAACAGGAACGTGCGATTTATCACTACCATCGATATTTAATAAGCTTATAATAGGTAGTTACAAGAAAGTCAACCTAATTTGCACGTTGTAAGTGTACAATGAATTACAAGAAAAAGTTTGAGCTGACTAAAGAATTCGCATCATAGTAATGAAGTGTAGATTTTCGTTTTATAATAAATTCGTTAAACTATATTACTCAAAACAAGTTGACCAAAAATGGGACGAAACTGCTACAAACGCAAGCAATAACCAAGCCACACTTTTTTGTCGAACAGTTCCAAGGCTTTCCCAAAAATTCACTTCGTTAGCGGAGAAATATAATCATGAACACAACATTTGCAACTGTTGGGCCAAATTATCGTTATATGCAGGGAACTCAAGGGTAGAACGATGCAAATGACGATTCTAATAAAAAACAACAACTCAAAAACATCTTCAAAAATACTATCTGACATTAGCACAGAATGGACGCCATCTTTGAACAGTTGAAACCTTCTTTACCGTCCTAAAACGACAGAGATTAAGACTCTTTTCCTAAACACTTCCCTCGAATTTCCCAACATTAACGCCATAAGTACAAAACAGAAGCACAAACTTGTCACCTTCCGTGCCCTCGTCAAACAAAACCGAAATAAAAGTATGACAGGAGAGAGTAAGCCATCAATCGTAACATGAAATCACTTCTCTCAGGCTGCCATTAACGTTTGAAACGTGCTTAATTCAAGTGCTAGGTACTTCTTGATCCGAGTTATTTGTGGTTGGCGGCGTAAAACTCACCAACTCTTTGTACACCAATTCTACAGAGCAAAAACCCCCCCCAAAGCAACAAATTAATAAAGAAATTCCACTTTATATTTTTTTTCATAATTACCTTTCCATTCCTCGACCGTGACATCCATATCTTCGAAACTTTGGTCATAGGCCGGAGAAACCGGTTCATCCGATGGATCTGCATATTGCGCCAAGTACGGATGAGCCAAAGCCTCTTCAGCATTAATTCTCTTTTCGGCATCCAATTCCAACATCCTTTCCAGCAAATCAATAGCTAATACACAAAGAAAACAAGAAAATAACTCGTCTATCAACACAAGCTTCTCTCAGTTCAATGAAAGATTCATATTACTAAAAGCATACAAGAGATTAACAAAAAAAGCTGAACAGTTCTGGAATGTTGAATCTTGTGAAAACAGTTTTTTTCTTTACCTAAAGGATTAGAGCCTTTAAATACGCTTTTAAAATCCTTCTTCTTCATCGGCGGTAGGGAGCGAATGTAATTCCGGGCCTAACAAGGAAACGAAAGCCTCATTAGTCATTAACGAAGATCAGGAAAATGGAGCAAAAATAATTTTTAGCTCTAAGTAGAATATCATGTTGGTAGATCTTTGAGCCAAAACATTAGCCTAATGTGATACCTCTTCGCTGGTAATTTTTTCCAGGAAGTCTTCGCCTGGTTTGCCGCAAAGCCACAGGATGCGAGTCAATTGATCAATGTCTGATGAGTGGGTCAGAAGAAGCATGGGGAAGTTAAGGACACACAGTTTTGTTCTATGACCGTTAAACAAAAAACTACAACAAATTACATGCACTACAAGAACGGGTGAAAGACAAGCGGAAACAAGATGGCGGCAAGAAAAACGTGGCAGGACAGTTTGAAATGAAGAATGGGAGGCGGAAACAGGTGAAACAATCAATTTAAAGCAAAATCCTAAACAGAAAGCTCAAGATCATGTGTTCCTTTGTTGTTGTTTTTACCTCTTCGCTTCCTAGTTTGGCCAGTAATTGAGAACCAGGAGTTCCGGTCAGTCCCATGATACGCGTAAGTTGGTCAATGTCTGATGGATGGAGTTGAAGATAATAGCGTGGGCGTGAAGGATCGTATTTGCAAGATAAAGGGCACCAATAAAGCAAAGCAAAATTTTCGCATATCCAGTACTTTTGAAACTTATGAAATACGTTACACAATATTAAAAAATAAAATAAAAATTCTCTTAAGCTCACTGCACATGCGCAAACGTTAAACCAAAGCACCCCCCAAAACATAGCACGCAAACTAATAATAAGCTCCAACCCACTCTTTAACTCTTCTAGAATTGATCCAAACGAGATTTCAAAACACCGCAAAAAATGCAACGTTGTTATGGAACGTTTTTCTCTCACCGATTCGCTGGAGATTTTGGCCATGAACTCTTCTGAGGGCTTTCCCAACAGTTCCATGATGAGGTTCAATTGTTGGATGTCTAAAAGAAGTCGATAGGCGGCAGGCAAGGGCAAGGTGACAGACAGTGAAGGAGAACTAGAGGGTTTTGGATTGGACACACACAAACACACACACGTGCTAATTACTACCAAAATGCATAAAAAAACTTCCCCATTTTCTGGCTTTTGCGTGCTATGGACAAGCACTTACCTCCCCCAAGCATTAATAATCAATAATAATTCATAATTTTAAAACACGTAGATGGTAAAAGGATACGATCCGTGCCGGGGAATAAAGTCCTGGAGGTGATCAATTCGGCCATAATGCAACCGACAGACCAAATATCCACTAGAATTTACAAAATTAATTAAAGGGCTGACTTTTTGTTTCTTTATTTTATTTATATTTTCAGATACCTGTCTGACTATATCTCATCCAGTTTAGCATAATTTCGGGGGCTCGGTACCATCTGGTTGCCACATAACCAGTCATTTCCGTTTCGGTTGGCCGAGCTAAGCCGAAATCCAAGATTTTTAGTTCACAATCTTCATTGACAGCTATGTTTGAAGGTTTCAAATCCTACAAAGTATTTGAAATAGGTCAATATTTCAACTAGCTTAGTTGAAGAATGAAAAAAAAGAGGATAAAAACATACTCGGTGAATAATTCCAGCTGAATGAATGTACTTAAGACCTCTTAGTATCTGATAAACCAGAAACTGAACGTGATCGTCGGATAGCTTTTGAGTTTTGATGATATTATTCAAGTCAGCTCCCATCAGATGAGTTACCATATACCTAAAATAACACATTTTAGGTCAATTAAGCGAAAAGTAGGCCCTTTCGGGGATGATCTTACACATCTTGAAAGTTTTCTAGGGAATCACTCGGAGTAAAACCGTCCAAAAGACCAATAACGTTTTCATGATTCATGTGTTTAAGCATACGAAGTTCGCGGTAAGTTCTTTTCGCATGGATGGCAGATTGAAACGGTCTAGCCAGCTTTTTTATGGCCACTTTCGTCGTTGTAAGGGAATCTACAGCAGAACTAAAAACAGAAAGACCGACATTAGCGCCATATACGGCATATAGAGTAAACCCGCATGGGATTTGGGTCACATGGAAGGATCTTATTGTGCAATAATTCCCTAGAAAGAAGGCTAAAGAACGTACCAGACTTGGCCGTACGCGCCTGAACCCACTGGGGAGAGCATTTGATACCGTTCGGGCACTTCCCATTCTGTTTTGTTCAAATCAACTTTATGGAAACCTTCTCTCATAATTGGGCTGTAATTCTTCAACAAATATAATGAAAAGCACAAAGAATTCTCTGGGAGAACCAAGTTTTAATATACAAACGGCTAAAAATACTCTTTTTAATCACAACATTCAGGGACACTATACTCCTACTATCCAAACTGCGAGCTGGGATTCGCGCTTCCAAATTCTGAACGACGAATCAATAAAAGAACATTAGGAAATTAAAAAATTTACACGGAAGGAAATATTTTACTAAGCGTTCTTAAGAAATTCCGAAAATAACTGCCCTTGGCACTATATTATAAGTTAATTGTATTAGGTTGACCACCAACATAATCCTATCGAAAACAAAGAAATTGTCTGCAGAAGTGTTTCTTTAAACATGATCTCGGACAGCTATCGACACCTAGGAACATCTCGAAAAAGCGCACAGTCCAAAGCGGAATTTCCGAGCCGCAGATACGGTCCCAGCTTATTTAAAAGACTACCAAACTTCAACTTGAACAGATTTTTTACTTGACTTTCATCTCTGTAACTGCGCTAAAAATAACTACTAAGTTTCAAAAGGACTTACGCCAGTTAATAAACCATCCCCTGGTGTTAAACCATAAACAGATCCGAAAAGAAAGTGTAACAGAAATAGATGCACCTGAATTATTGACTTACATGCTATACAAAATGTATGAGCAAAACGCTCCTAATAACAAGGCATACAAAAAATCGCTCGATGATTTAATAAACGAAAGCTAATTTTACAAGGACTAAATGAAAGCATTTTTCAATGACTAAACCATGTCTATTCGCAGGCGCAGAATCGCCCAGGTGGTTAACTCAAACTTTATACGTGTTGCAATACGCGCGCGCCGCTTCTTGTCGGCTTACTCCAACGATAGGAACTCTTTTCGATCAGTATCCCGACTCGCCAACGAGTCTCGAAAGGTTAGAATAACGACTGCCGTCGACCCGGCATCACCATCGCTCCCCTTCACCTTCTGCTCGCAGTTATATTTCTTCCGCCAAGCTCCAGCTTCAAATACCGCTCTTCAAAACCTCTCAGTGGTTTGCAAAGCAACCCAAAGTGACATATTCTTTCAAGTGACCTTTCCTTGCCCATTCCTGTTGCAACAGGTGCTAGTCTACCTTCGACAACAAGTAGAAGACCGAACCACGACGATATAGATCGCACCCGGCTTATTCCACCTCCCGCAGTGAATTCCCTCATCTCCACCTTCCCGAGCGAGGAAGAGACAGAGAAGAGAGAGAAGGAGAGAAAGAGGGAAAGAGACAGAGAAGCCTATCGATTCGGCGCCCCCAACAGGTTAGCTTTTCTGAAAATGTACAACATTTTCCTTCCATCTGCTTTGTATCTTTATTTCTCCGGAAATTTCCTCCGAATCATTTCAAACCCTATCGAAAAAAAGATAAAAAATACCCATGTAGTTCCTCCTCAAAAAAGATAATTACTTTCACCTAATTTTCACGCCGCAAATCCTTACAAGTTCTACAGGGGACTCTCGGAAATTTCCTAATTAAAACAGGTGTCTTTGTTAGAACTGCCGAGCTGGAAAACTCGCAAAACGTTCCTTCTGTTTGAGTAGCTTCATTTTTCTCTCGTCACGGAGTGCGTGCCTTCTTTTATAACCCTCCTTCCCCATCTAGGGGCCAAAGATATCCCTTAATTGCATTTTTCTTGGCATCCAACTAACCTCGAAATTCGATTTACAACCGTTATACCTAGGAGTGATAAAAAATGGCGGGTGAGCGAGATGAAAACTCACGAGAAAATCCTAGAGGAAAAAGATCGAAAATGCGCTTAATTGCTTATAAAAAAAAGAGCTTAAACGTTATTTATCGACCACTTTTTTTGGGGGACAATTGAAAAGCAGATGTTTTTTGGGAGGGACGTCCGTTAGCTGAAAGAAAGTAAAGGTGTGCACACACAAGATGGTGTCGTGGCTTAATTATCGCGCCCTCACGCTTCACGAGAGATAGGTGCTATCACGTGGAATGAATTGGAAAAGGGTGACAGCTGTTGGTCGAGTGATATCGCTAATCGGTACCAGGGGTACCATCGTATCCAACATATCCACCGTTTCCATGCAACAGGCCTCATGAAAACTTATCTGCTAAAGCTTACCCCGCATGAGCTTTATTTCCATAAGCACTCGACCCAGAGACTACTTTCTATTTAGCTCTTAACGCTTAGAATTAAATCAGTAGCTAAGCAGCCGAAACTCATGAAAAGTCTGGGGCTACAATTTGATCAGTTTTCATGGGGAAAATGGGCTTTTAACTGAACTCCATTCGCTTTCTTTGTAATATTTGGAGTTGAAAGCCTAAACCCCGCCCTAGACTTAAAACCGGTTACGCCTCCAGAGAAAATTTCTGAGAAAATCTAGGAAGATTCTTTGTGAACTTCAAGATATAGCCGCGGAAGTTTCGCTTCATTTTCCTGTAATTAAGGGCAATTTTAGATCAAAGATCCTCGGGTTCCTTAATTTCCTCCTCATTAGCCAGAAATCCTTTTTAGGGGAGGACCTTAAGACTAATTGGATACTCTGAAGTTAGCTCCCTGTGACAACTATACGTAAGAATAATCCTTCTCAGCTACAATCTTTGACCTCAGTTTTTTTTATTAAAAAGACCAACATAAATTACAAATAAATTACAAAATGTGTGTAGTTTACTTTCTTCTTGATCGTTCAAAAGCTGAAAATGCTTCCTTGACCATATTCACTCTTGGGCGTGTAAAACTTTCGGGAGCTAGAATAACACCCCAATCCAGACTCCATTCCTACATCAAAACGATCTGGGAAAGTTAGGCTTCTTGCTAGACTTTTTCTGTACCAACCCAACCCAAACCCCATAGAAAGAACTGTTGCTAGGACAACAAGGTTGACTTCCTCCAACTTTGTTTGTCGTTAAGAACAACAAAACCCACGAAAGCTCTTTCAAAACTTGGCGAAAATCTTCGTTTAGTTCCTCAATTCAACAGTTTTCACTTTCTCTATACCGCCATCTTTGGACGCGAACAGAAGCGGATAAAAAGCTTGACATCAGAGCCCCCTTGAGAAAATCTGTCTACGCCTTGACACATCTGTCAATTATAATAGTGTAGCCCCCTTCCTCTCTCCTAAAAAACGAGAGAAAAAAGCTATTGAAAACTGAATAAGACATGTCATATTTTGGCTTTTGCCGTTTACTGATAGAATTCTAACAATGAAAGATCAAATCCGAGACCTAATTAGAAAAACTTTCCTTTGCAGATTTCAGATCCAAGATTCTGGGAAACCTCACAGTGTTGGAAAGAGGAAATGCTGGGGATTTAGTGGAGGGGCAGCGTTTGCTTTAGGTAAAGAAAAAAAGTAAGCAAAGGTAAAGTAACTAGGAATGTTTAGAGATTGTGTACTAGAGGTCGCTTTACCGGTTTTTTTTTTTTTTTTTTGTTTGCTTTTTGCTGGTGGCTTTCCGGGCCACTGTAAGTTTATTCAAGGGAAATAAGAAAAAAAATTGACTAGGATGAGCAAAAGCACAGACGTGCACATCAGGGAGAGTGCTAGCCTCAGATACATATAACCCCTAGCAAGATCGATATACCTTCCCTTCACTGACAAAACCCCCACCGACACCAATGTCCGCAGTCGTGCTTTTCCTACGTGGACACTGAGGGATGTGTCTTCCCATCTTATTACTAACAAGTCAGGTACAGATACCGACTATCGAGAAAGACCTTACAGGCAGTAATATTCCCTTCATGACCAATAAACACATCAGGAATTTTGTTTATTTATTTTTATTTATTCCTCAACTATTTGTATAGATTCTGGTATTCATAGAAATTATTGTTCTGGGCTTCTCTAAAATCTTAAGTTTAATCATATACCTATATCAGACGTACACACAGAAATACTACTGGCCGTCCATTAGACAGTTCAATAATATAGTAAACGGAAATTAGTATGAAGTAATTTCAATACTTTGGATGGAGGAAAAGGCCAATTTTTTGGCGCTTTTCTACAGACGGAAGGAAATTTATTTCTTCAGAAATTTTTGTTAGCCAGTATTGCATATTGAGCCAAGATTTTTCCTCGATCAGCTTAGGCCAATCCCCAATCCGAGCCTGGGAAATAAACTAGCCTAGCCCTACTGTGCATGGAACGTGAGAAAAATATCTGAAATCCGATTAGAATACCAACAGAACCGGTCAAGAGGCGATTCGTCAAAGTTTGGAAACACACGCCTCTCGACTGGAAATATGGAAACTTTATCCATCCTTACCTAGGAAAAAACGCACAAGATCATGGACACGAGACAAGTGTGCATAACGGGTATATATGCAAAAAGAAAAACTGGAAAGAATCTTTCGTCTCCTTTTGCACTCTTTTAAGCATCCCGCTTTATTAAGTTTTGGAGAGCACTTTTGCTCAAAGAGCTAACAGAGAACGCAAAGCTAGAGAGGAAACAGGAGCCGCAGCAGCTCTTAAAACCCAAACAAGTCTTATGTCTCCTTTTGCTCCTTCTATTTGTCCCCTAACGCTAGAAATATCTATCTAGGAACTTAAAAAAAGAAAGGAGTCCTTCAAGAAACGCCCCCTCGAGTGATTCACAACATTAACACTAGTTTGCAGAAACGCGTATTCTTGAGTGATTAGCACGTCTTTTAAGTTGTTATTGCTTGAGAATACACGTTCCTCACTAGTTATTACGCCGGTTCCCACCACAAATCCCTAAAAAAAGAGATAAAGAAATTTTTAGTGTAGATGTATGATTAGGGAAGCAATGAAGAGTGATTTCCTTACCATAAGACGTCCAAATGATTCCACACGTCTGGTTTGTCTCCTTCTCCAGCCTGTAAAAATGTAAAAAAGAAAAAACTGAAGTAAAAGACAGTCTTGGCGTGCCAAATGTTATGGATGGTAAGTGCCAGGCTATATATAAAGAGCACAGGGCTCCAAAGAGGGACATATTGCTGCTGCAGGTCCCACTTTCATCATTATTGATCCGATTGGCTTTCCCCCTCACCGAAAAGGAGCCGTACTGTACAGTACATGGAAGCTGGCAAAAGCAACGTTCAAGCAAGCCGGTATCTCTCTACACATAAAACGGGTCTGAAATTAGAATGGCTAGTAAAAAAAAAAGTCCCTTCTTTTTTTACTACTATTTTCCGGCGGAAGAGCAACAGGTCTATTTGCATAAAAATGTGTTCCTCTGGCAACCTAAAAATGCAAAGAAAAAGGAAGAGTTACGAATATTAGAAAACCTAGTCTTGTCTTCGAAGAGATTCTTAGTTCGACAAGCAATCGAATACTGAGTAATGTGAGCTATTGAAGACCTTTCCGAAAGTTATAGGCTAAAAAAGTTAACGACTAGAAAATGTTTTTAAAGTATAATTACTGCGATTCTTATGGTTAAGAATTTTTTTTTTTAATTACAGTTGGTTCATGCCATTTATTGTATCTCAATGCAAGAATTCAACTAAATTTTAGAATTTTGGAACGAAGAAGGGGGGATGATGTTAAAAAAATCTTGTTCATTTGCATAACGAAGGCGACAGATTGTTTCCCATGGCGGTTTTAAAGGGCACACCGTCTGTGCTGCATATCAAGTCAACTCAACTCTGGCGTGTCAAATAATGTTGGGGAAAGCTAATCAGTAGAGCAAGAAACTTTGCGCTGTTGGTGCAAAAACAAACATGTTTTGGTTTCCAAACTTTTTATACGGGACACCAAATTAAGTCCAAGTTTCTTTATACCTACTGCAAACTTGATGATATCAATGGCCGCAAGTAAAACCCCTTCAAGGAAGCATAACAAATACTTTTTCGACTTTTCGTGCTTGGAAACAAGCATATTGTATCGATTAACTATTGCTCGTTGGGGGAGAAGGTGGGGTATTGGGCGGTTACGGGGTGCGTCTATAGTGTGTGCTATATAACGGTTGTTAGTTTTGGCTATTGATTTAGGCACGCTACACTGAGTCTACACTCTTTCTATATGTTGTTGCCTTGATTTGTTCCGCCTCGGCTGTAACGGTCGTAAATACACTGCTAAACCACACAACCATCGATTTCCTGAAACTTTCATTGCTGTCAAATTGAACCTCTTCCTTCCAATTAACCCCTTCTTTAATTATAGCTTCCCTCTGAAAATAATTCCATGTTTATGATTTTTTTCAGGTTGTAGGCCAATTGGGATTCCAAATTTTGAATAAAATAATCAAAAATCGTCAATAATTCAAAGTGAAGGATTTCGTTTTTAGGTCCATCCGGATTGCGTCTAACCTATGGCAAGAGAACGACACATGAAAGAAGAATATGCAAGGGCGAATCACTTGCGAGCGTATATGTAATAACTGGGAGAGAAAGAGACCTAAGTGACCGTTATATTGCTGCAGTGGTAGTAGTAATGATCCTTTCCGACCCTTTCAGCCTCTCACCTAATGACGAGTACATGGAACAGTTAGAAACGCAAAGACCATTACAGACACCGTATATTGTGCATTAGGAGAGTTATCTACCATAAGACAAATGCCTCCCCCCTTTTCTCCTTCTTATTACGATCCTAAACTTTTTGCAGCCGTCAAAAGAGATTTGGATCTTATACAACACGTGCTTATTCGTGACTACTGAACAAACACTATATGAATGTGCGTGAAAGCGAATATTCCATGCCAAAAGTATCTGTGATTCCCTCCTAATGAAACTAATGTATACTTTGGGGTAATACAACAGCTCTAAAAGAATTCTCCTTGTAAATCTAAGTTTTTATTATTTACTATTGTTCTGAAGAAGTTATTCCCTAATAACGTTCTGCTTCAATATTCTCAATTTCACAAAATTAAAATTTGAGCCAGGTTTGAATTTCTTTCAAGTGATTTAAAAAGTTAACACTTAAAATAATGACTTACTTCAAATAATAATTTATTGAACAATTGATTTGAATAGTTGGGTAAGAATTCATCAAATGCTTCACCGCTACCCGAGACGGAAACTACAATCTTCGTAATAATAAAGGGTACTTTTAGGTGTTTTGAACAGCCGACAATTAAACTCCTTACGGGTATACCAATATTACTAGAGGAGAGGTTCCTGGTTTACCTGCCGTTTCCATAACGACTTAGTTGGTCGTAAAAAATTTGCAACAATATCGGAATGCTATAAGCAAAGTTCCCTTGCAAGACTTCTTCTTTTCAACCACCATCGAAAAAAACTAAAGATTTCTCCCGTCAATAGTTTACAATCTACTTTCTAGCAAAAAAAAAGTGAAACCTAATCAATTACATATTTCAGAACACTTTCCACCGCGGAAAGGGCCTCTTCTTAATTAACTTCCACTTCACACGACAACTTCATTACTCACTTGACCCTTGGAACGCCCCAGGTTGAAACAAAGCTATAAGAAATAAACACCCCGCTCGCATGGGCATAAAGGAAAATTACAGAATATTATATTAAGACAACTAAGGTAGACAAAATTAGGTAATTAACGAAAGAAAAATGCAGGTAAATAAATGTGGCTTCAGAAGTTAAACCAACGTTGAACTGCTAGCCTATTTGAAGAGCCTTCCGAAGCTCTGAATCCTTTAAAAAAAATTAAGAGAAAAACAACAATGGAAACTTGACTCGAAATGCGCTTCGACTTCAAGTTAAGCGCTGAAATTGGTTCAGAATGCATGAAAGTGACAAAACTTGTGTATTTTTTCCATGGCTAGCAATGGATGTCAAGGGGAAATAGAGATCGTTTGAATTTGTAATATACTACACGGTACGGAGCCGATTGACTGTTGCTACGCTTTCCTGGGACTTACTATGGGGACAAAATGGCGACCAGTCGCAAAGAAAAAGGCGCGCGGACGAGAAAAAAATTCATAAAAAATCTATTGTCCCCTGTGCTTCGGTGCATAAATTGATCAAAGATGCATGAGGTGCAACAGAGGGGAAACCCACTACTGCCGTGCCACACATCTCATCAGACATCACACACGCAAAGTTTGGGAGGCGGGACGTCATTGTTTAGCTGCCTTTAGCCTGCCGTTTTCTATTATAGACCAAGATTTCCATGTCCGGGGAACTTTTGCCTCCCAGTAGGAGGTGCTATTGATGTATTATAGGTGGAAATCTTGGAAAGTAAAGAGACAAAAAGGGAAGAAAAAAATTAAGTTTTTGAAAGGCGTTTTCCAGCCAAGCGTGGTGAGATTGTCATCGCTCATTGTTTCCGTCCGTCTTTTTACATACGTGCGAAGGAAGGGGAAAGGATCCTAATATCTGTCGACAGGTGTTAATGGAGTGGCTCGGCATTAGCATGCCGCAATGAAGAGTATCTCGCGAGCTTTCGAGAGTTTTCAATTTCCTTCCTTGGAGAAATTCTCTCCAAAATTATACAAGATTTTAACAGTTCTTTGAAACATCTTGACAACGTTATCGAATTCAGAATCTCTTGTCTACTTGGGATCCAAATTATCGATTGCATCCATAAGGCTTCACTTTGACATCCAAATTCGTTCGAAAAAATATGCAATTTCTCAATACACCGGCAATAAACTAATCTGAAAATATCACGAAAACCTTCGAAAGAATTTGAAACGAGATCTCCGTAAAGAATTTCATTTATTACTTTACATTGGTTTCCATGAGACAAAATCATCTCAGTCAATAGCGCGCTACGAAAAACGATAAGATCCAAACCAAAATACTTGGCGATTTCCCCCAAAACTTCTTTAAATTTACAGAAATCTTAAATGGGTCCTGCTTAAACAAACCAAACAATGACCGAGGAATACAGGAATAAAAACGTGTCACTACAAGAAAAATTGTGCAATATCCCAGGAAAAAGAACACAAACCACTTCTGGTTCCCTCAAAGCAAAGTCTGAACACTTTATGGAAGATTTCATCAGGCGTTGGGGAGGCTAAATTACCGAAAGTAACTTGCCTCGATACCGACCAAGCACTGAAAGCCACCTAAATTCGGAGAAGAAGGCCAAAGTAGGTTCTAGGAAGCGAAAATAAGGATGTTCCATCGCGGTGTGGCACCTCTAATTGCTCTTTCATCGACCACGACCCCCCAATGACGGGCTACTTCACCCCCAACTTAAACAAGACCCTGCCCCAACCTTCCTCTTGATCTCTCTCCTTCCCTAAAAGAATCCAGGATTGTCATTCTGGACCGGGATGATTGAATTATGGGGTGTCTGACAGCGGGAAAAACAAGATGAGTAAGACCCAAAGGTTCTCATTCCTAACCTAAAGCGCAGCGCAACAGGAGCTGCACTCCTTTCTGCGAAATTCATCACGAACTTTTAGGGGGGTAGGTTAACCACATTCGTTAATTCCAATCACATTAATTGAAGGTCTTCGTGACCTTAATACGGACCAAAACTTCCCAATTCGCCCCGTCTGGGATCTACTAATCTTGCTGTTTACTTCTCTTTGCCTAAAATAAAAAAATAAGAATAAAATAAACAATAGTACAAAGCCAAAAATACAATATTCGTATGAAATAATTACCTTCAGGAAAGTAAATATAGAAATTAATTTCATTTAAACATAAAATCCAAAAGTTGCAAGTTTTACTCGCGAAATGGGTACGTTATCTTTTATCAATCATGGTACTTTTTTTTGGTCTTGGAAAAATTTCAATAATTTCTTTTATTTTGGGCGGGGAAAATGGTCTGGTAAAAGGAAACTTAGTTCATAATGTTAACATGTATTTTATTTAATTTACCCATATTTTTCGAAAACTTACTGATACATTTTGCCTGCCCCCACATCCATGACACGTCATTAGGTTATCCTTGTCAGGTGGTTGGAGGTCCATACATGCCAAGATCAGTTTGACTTTAGGGCTTGGAAGGTAGTCGTCATAGCAAGTCGGACTCATCCCTCCCCCGTCATGGATATTGATTCCTGACTATGTAATATGAATGGCAGAGTGGATCTTCCCAAGAACCGAGTTTTCTAAATGAGTCCAAAACAGACTTTAGTTCGCTGTAGCTTCAGCAATATGATGAAACTTCACCGTATTAAGGGGGGTGGGGAGAAACTTGTCAACAACGGGGCCCATAAAAGCTTTTAAGAGGGGTTTGATGAATGGCGTAGAGGGTTTGTGCGGATATTCTATACCGGAGCCTAAAAAGACTAATTAAATGGGTGACTCTGGGAATTAATAAAATCGCTTCAGCTTTTCGGGTGGGAGGTTAAGAGAGAGAGAGACCGAGAGTTGCTTCTTCAGCATGTTAAGATGTGCTTGGGGAAGCTGGCGATATTGCTACGGGGAACACTTGAGGCTGAGGTTAGTGCTTTCGCATGTAGACAGGATCAGGTTATGTTTCCTTACTCCCTTTTTTTTCTTCTTTTTGGCCTTTTGGTAACCTCCTCGAAAGGGGGGTGGGGAGGAAGAAGAAAATCTCGAATGGGACCTTTGCTTAGCATACGGCTCAGGGAGAACTTTGGCGAAAAAGTAGACTGTGAGAAAGGAGAACGAAATGGAAAGAGAGGATTTAATCCATCTTTGTTTACCAAGTTCTTCCAAGATCCATTCCTCGAGCTAGACGGAAGGATGTCAGGGCAGATAGGCCAAAGTGCAGGCTAAGCCCTCCATTTTAAAGCAAGACAGGACAGCCAGGCTTTAGCTATTCATGTTTTGGGCCTATGTGTACGATTTTGAACTACCGTAACGGTTTTTGAGGGGGAGGAGAAGATATTGCAACGAAAACTGCACAAAAGGTGGAGCTGAAAACTGAAATTTATTTACGTGTGATGAAGAGATGCATTTAGTAGATCACAGTTTACTTAGTTGGAGGTAAATATGGCTACAACTTTCCAAAAGAACAACAAAGCAAACATACCGGTACAAGAATAGAAAATGAAGAAATCGGACTTTCAAATGTGGAATGCGATAGCCAATTTAGCAATCGATTACCAATTTACTAGATGCGATTCCTGGACAGTATGTCAACTGTATTCAATAAGCTTATAATTTTAAGTTTAACTGATTTAAACTCAATTGGCAGTTATACATAGAGTTAAAAATAATAACAATCATAGACCGTGAGCGCCAAAACTGTAATTGTAACCGTCAAAGCCATAAACTATCGATTTAAAATTTAAACTAAATATCGATTGTCAACGGTTAAGGCCCAAGCGGCAACGGTATACTGGAACCCCCTTCTGGCGGCTACAGCATGGCAAATTTTGATTCGAAAATTCTCATTCTTTGTGCAATATAATGAAATTGTATTGTGACAGTAATGCATGGGGATGTATAAATCTACTTTACCTGCTGATTTTCATTTTTAATATCGGTTTCACTAACATTTCCATAGTGTTCATCTTATGGAAATTCTAAATAAATCATCTATAAAAATCTAAAGCCAGTAAAGTAGATTTTGTTATTAAAATATTTGTAGAAAAATATTTTTTTAATGATCTCTTTCTGTTTTTGAGTTTCCTGTTCAAAGTTTATCTACAGTGATAAATGGTATGACATCACTGCCATCTTTTCGACAAAACATGATTAACTACTTGCAAAACACCGTGGCCTTAAAATTAGACTAACTTAATACAATTCGATTAGACTCAGGTCAAACAAAGCCAATTGAAACTCAAGAATTCTGTTCAAGATAAGAAGATAATTCGCTATCATGTCTTTTCAGAGTTTTGAGTTCTTGTTATTCCAAACCCCGTAGCTTATCGACAGAAATGTAAATAGAAATTCAAAAGGTCTGCTTGCCGAGCTACCTTTATGCAAACAATATGCATTTGTAGCTAAAACACACCCGGTCCTGAAAAAAGGGGAAAAAAGTAATTAGTCAACAAGAAATCTACATCTAGGCGTCCCCAACGACCTACGAGCAGTAAAAAAAAAATGGCAATCGTAGCATATCCGCAGTAAAAACTGAAACTACCGAAAAAGATTAGGAAGTAGTCGCGAATCCAATTGAATTCGAAGCACAGAAATTAGTTGCATGACAACATTCTCGTCTTTTCTCTTTCACAGTAACAACCTGAAATATATGTCCATAAATTGTATTCATCAATTTCGAATCAGTTTAAGTTTTGTTTCCCGTATTTTTTAAAACACGACTTTTCCTTTGTACAAATCCATACACCTTTGCAGTTAAAGGAAACCTTTTTTCAATCCTTCGCACTTCTGTGACCTAGTAGTTTAGTTACCTGACATCTGTTACATCTTCAGCGCTCGCAGTTTCATCACGCGGAGCTATTAACGAGTTTTCATTGGCAGAGTTCGTTACATCGACTAATCCTCGGTCTGTCTCATTCCCATCTACTGTGACTGCACTTGTTGCTGCTGTTGCTGTTGTGGCGGAAGTCTCGACATTCATTTCCGGACGACTAGCCATACTTGTCGACGAAGGAGGAGGATGAAGTAGTGGTGGGGCTTCTCCTTCAGCTGCTGACGTGAATGAAAGATCGTTGTCGGCTGTGGTTTCTGATTCCGGCCTAGTCCCCGGCTCCGCCTGAGTTGCTGGCTCGGGCTCGGGCTGTTGAGGAGGAGGCTGCTCCATTTCCATTTCTCGCTCTGGAGATCCTCTTTGACTCGTCGGCATCAACAAGTTTTGCAACCGCGCTTGTTGTAGAATCAGCGGCAGCTCGTAGTGATGGAAGAAATAAACCATCGAGTGCTGCAAATGTAATTAACATTAAAAACCAGAACAGATAAAATAAACAAACGAAAGTCAAAACGACTTTCTCTTTTAAGAATTCCAAGTACCCACTATTCCTTTAAATTCTAACTTTCCTTAGAGAAGCTTTTCTATACTCTCAAAAACTGCCTACATGACGTTTTATAAAAAAAGTACGTAAGTTTCAGCAATCTCGATATACGTTTAATCCTGATCTCTAGGACTCTGAATCTATTTAGGACGAGAGCAAAACATCTAATTTCGAAGGCAGCAATTGAAGGGTTTCTCACCACACTGATACCTCGACAGAGTTAGAAAAACCAACCATTCGCCTCTCAACGGGGTATCTAAGTCCCCCATCACCTAATAAAAACAATGGAGGAAGGCCTGAGCTGTTCGGTGATTACTTCGATCCCCTACAGTTTTTCCCCCACCCTTTTTTTCTCAGCTATTGTAACGTGACAGTGGCAGGTTTCAGGTTCGGAAGTGTGGGTGCATCTCTATTAGTAGCGGGTGCCAAGACGACCACAAGAGCAACACATGAGTGAAGGGAGTGGGTAATCTAAATGAAACGAGCTTTTAACCAAACTTTGTCGTATGTCTTCCGCGAGCGTCGCCAAGTCTCTTCTCTCCCCTTTCCCGTTCTTCATTTCCGGGGATTGCAAACGCACTTTTGCGGCCTTCTAGCTCTCGCGAGAGGTCACATCAAGAGAGCAGTTTCTCTCTCTCTCTCTGTTTCTGTCTTACCAAGCTCCCTAACATGCTCCTAGTTGTTTCTCAAGCTCCTGCTATTCTAAAATCCTTCAGTACACCGAATTTTACCTCGGATGTACGGCTTCTCATGTGTACAGCATGACTAGACTACAAAACTTCCGAAAAAACACACAAATTTAAGGAAGTAAATTCGCTTTTCAATAATCACTTACGGCATTATGACAAGAAATCCTGAGAAATGATTCGATCTATATTTTTTTTATATTTTTTTTTTTTTACCTGGGTGAAGAGCCACGAGGTCACAAGGGCTAGTCCACTGTATTGGCCATTGAAGCGGTAATGGTAGGCATAGAAAGCGTAGTGGTACAAGAAGAAAAACCTAAAATAAAAGACAAGACAAGAGCAACAATAGTGAGACAAGACCAAAGAAGGAGATCCAAATCCAATCAAGGTAAACGTGAGTTGGTTGGGAGATAACTAAAAGAGTCTTATTCCCAGTGAGTTGATTTTTGGTCCCCGATCCGATTTTCCGTTGGACCTTTCCCTTCATCCCAACGTGATCGAATAAAGTACGGAAGGTTAATTTGAGCAACATCCCAACACACTGTTTCTTGTTACATTATTCAATCCCACAAAAAAAGAAAACTCCATTTCTGACCAAATTCTTCTGTAATCACGCTTGGCATTCTTGATAGTATACTTCTGTCTTTCTTTTAGGCTGTTTTCAATGAAAAATTAACAATATTTGAAAAATACATGAAAAATTAACAATATTTTACTTCGATAATAAAAAATTAACAATATTTAACGATTCGAAGATTAAACGTAAGGCAAAAGTTTAAGAAAGTAACAAAAATGCCTAAAAATGTATAGTAGCAAAAATATTGGGATATTTTCTACTTAAACTAAAGCTAACGGTAATAAGATTATTAGGTTAAATTTTCAGAATTCTATCTTCCATAGCTACCAAGTTATCTAAGCTTGAAGTCAAAGAACCTCATAGGTGCGAGCTACGTAGGGCCCGAGGCGTTCGAAGACTCTTCCTATAGGCTAAGACTCACAACTGAACCGCTTTTTCCACCGTAACTATTACCGTTAAAACTCTTCATCTTTTAATCCGGCTCCGTTTAGTATTACTGAGCTTAATTAGAAAATCTAGAAATTTCTCAAAACTTTCCGAAATGGAAAAAGAAATCCTAGAAACAACATTTACCGTTGTGTACCTCGCTTTGGGACTCTTTGTCCATGGTAAGACCTATTAAAGCTTTGCCTTTTCATAGAGGGCAAACGTACGACATGCAGGGGGGATAAAGAGGGCGAACAAGGAGGCAAAAGTTGTGTGTGTGTCTCTGTGTATGTAGGTTGATTAATGGGTCCCTGCTCTTATCGTACGCTGTTGCATGGCCCCTTCACCCCAAACGAACCTTCGACCTGATCTCGCCTAGCTGTGTTGGCCAAAAGGGGGGTCTTTTAATAAACCCCTTGGA
Source organism: Lepidurus packardi (assembly GCA_023053545.1). Taxonomy (NCBI): domain Eukaryota; kingdom Metazoa; phylum Arthropoda; class Branchiopoda; order Notostraca; family Triopsidae; genus Lepidurus; species Lepidurus packardi. Next base: position 9,051,947 of record JAKZAN010000005.1, on the reverse strand, counting down.
CCGATGGACGGGAAAAGTAACTGTAGGAATAGCTGTGGTAGTGCCTGAGGCGCTGCCCTCAATTCCGGGTGTCCCTTAGTGCTTATCCCCCGGGGACACCCATGCCTTGATAACGTTCACTATATGTCAAGCTTTCTTGGAATGGTACTACAACAAGCTGGGGGCTTTTAGCCGATTTCCTAGAGCCAAAGCTTCTGAATCTTTGAACACAAACGTAAACAAAAACTAACCCAGTTAGCTCATAAAGCTGTATGAGTTCCTTAGATTTAACACCAGCTGTTTATACCTCCTAGGTGAATTTCCACAAATTTTTCCTATTCCAAAAAACTCACCAAACTCTAAATCCACGCCTAACAGTATCCAAATCTCACGCTACCATCTTGATTATCCGGATTTTCTCTAATAATGTCGTACATCTGCTTTTTAAACTCACGAGAAAATTTCGAGTTTCTCTCAAAATATCCGGAATTGCAAACTTACTTCAAAGATTTTTTTAAAAAAACTACAACTCTTCCGAACAAACCTTTTAGTAAACTTTCTAACAAGGCTCTACAAACCTAATATTTGATAATTTATCTGTTCATTTCAAGATGCTACAATGTACTAAGTTTAACTCAAACAGAGAGTTGACCATCTCTTGAGTAAATACTCCCTGGGTACCTCATTTTATTTTTTGGGTCGACATTTTAACAAGTTGGAGTGAGGTCAGCCTGTCTGAGGTTTTCGGGGGAGGACGGATCCAGTATTGTAACATGCAAAGCAACTCCCGGTACCTAATGGCACCGCAGCATGCAGCATAGCATGCGGATTCATTGGGCTTTCACGTTAGTTGACATCTAAATACGAGTCCTCCAGTCTCTCACCCCCCCAAAAAAAACTCGATACGAAATAAAGCTTGCCCTTATTTTTTCCCCTAAGCTGTCTTTCAATATCATCTTTTACTCCCATACTAGCGTTCGCATTAGTTAGTGGTTAATTATAATTCAAATCCAACGGCGAACAATGTACGCATATTAAATGGGAAAATAACCCATAAATTTTCTCCCGAAGCAGTCATTGGGGCGTGACGAATGAGTCATGGAAGATGTCTCTTGATATGTCACGCTGTTCACCTGACCCTGACACCAAGTTGACAGCTCCATCACACGCTCAGACGCCCTCCGTCTCCTTTCCTTATATAACTCTTGTCAGGTCAGACTAGCGCTAACCATTGCCAAAAAAAAAATATAGGGGAGAAAAAGGAAGACCACATTTAGTGTAACAACCTAATGAGAGAAACAGCATTAACGGTTCCCTTTTAGCTCCACACTATACTACAAAAAAATTCAAATATCCTGGAATTTTCTCTCTTTTCTTTTTTCGTTCCAGAAGTTCCGGAAATTTCTAGAAATTTCAGATAATTCCAGAAATTTACCACAGATCATTTTACGAGATAAGCAATTATTTAAACACTGCTCAAAATAAGATGTATTTGAATTATTTTAAAATTATTTTGTTTACCTGAGCCAGTGACGTTTGGTAATGGCGGTATGGCAACAGATGGCATCGTATTGATCAGCGACCCAAACAATTAGAATGATGTAGAAGGCAGTCGTGCTGTCATTGAAGAATTCAGACATAATCGCCTCCATACCTGTCAAAAAGCGCGGTTAGTAAACCGAACCCTTTCTTCCCTAACTAGACTTGCTTCAGATGCATTATTTAGACCCTGACTACCAAAACTACACGATAAAATCAACATTGCTTGACTACAGGTTTGAGTCCAATGTCCCTTGAATTAGTTGAAACTACACTTAATGAATTACATTTCTAGAATTTTAAAGCATTTTAAAGGGTTTTAAAGACAACTTGTATCTCTTCTGGTTATTGCTACTTTTTCTAGCTAATGACAATATTGCTGCAATTCTTCATATTCTTCCAATCCTTCAGCTGTGGGTTTGCATCCAAATTCTAATACTGTCTTGCACGTCTTTTTACATCCTCTAATTTAATTTCCACCCCCCATAATATTTATCCCGATATTTTATATTACTGCGAATGTCAAAAATTAGTTCACAAAAATGCTAAGATTTCATATCTCTAACCGCTAAAAAAAATTTCAGATTTTTCATGTGTAATAAAAGCGTCGTACTTGATGAACTTTCTTCAAATCACCATGAAATATCTAGAACATTTCTGCAAAATTTCTTACCCACTAGCGCCAAAATCACGGTTAGCATAGAAGCGATAGGAAAGGTGATGGTAACGTTGAATTCCAGCATCTGCAACAGGTCCACTACAAAAGATAAAAGTGAGAAAAAAATCAATATTCACAATTTCTGCCGCAAAAGTGGGGTCTATTTCTGCACTTCGCCTTACTCAACCTAAAAGCTAATTTCGTCTACCTTCATTAATTTTGTGTGCTAGGGTCAACTCCTTGCATGTTGTAACTACAGTGAGTCCTACACTCTTTTAAAGCTCCTAGTGAATACTCACAGAGTAAAAGTTGGCTTTTTCTTTCTGTTATGTAAAGGTGACCTTTTTTCAAGTGTTCCGGTCCCGGAAAACCATATCTCACGTTCTAAATAGGTGCTTGGAGTCATTGAGACCAAGGATCCCGAGGGAAAACTGGTTCTAACGACCTTCCAACGGTATCGGTATCTCGCGTCCATTCACTCACCTCTTGGTACATCCATAAAAAACGCCGATAACTTGACTTGACCTCTATTGCCATAAACTAGCCTAAACTTCCTGGATAATTTTCTCTTAAATGTTTCCCTTTTTAGCGCTAATCAACGCAACTTAAAATACACTCAAATCTTGCAGAAATAACCAAGAACACCGAACTGCTTAATCCAAAATTTCAGCGTCTCCCCACAGCATAATCAAGTAATTTCACCAGAAATTACTAACTTTCTAATTTTTCCGAATTTTCTTGAAAAATTTTGCCGAGAATTTTTCTGGAATTTTTTTTTTCGAAAAAATTTGGAAAATTTTCTTGAAAATTTAGTTGAAAATTTTTGTAGAATTTTTTTTTGAAAATTTTGCAGAAATAATCACGACAACCCAATTGTTTATTGCAAAATCACTTCTCAAAGCTCCTTCCGCAAAACCATAGAAAATTTCATTTAATTTCATTAGAAATTACTAATCAAACTTCCATATTTCTGCAGTTATAAAAACGTACGCTCGGTTTGCAATTACTACCCAAAACGTCCGCTTCTTCGCTTACAGTAATATTACTTCATATTTTACTGTATTACAGTAATAGGCAAGCCAAGGTTCCTTTCAGAGGTTCTTTATAGCCGCAGATAGGATAAACAATTTCTGCAGAACCATGCTAACTTACTAGCTTTCTTCCACCCTTTATAACGGAAGAAGCAACTGTGACAGCCGCCCCAGAAATCTATCCGAACAAAAAGGAAAAAAGGCTCCAAGCCCCGGTGCTCGCTTCATCCATTGCTACCTGTGGCGCAACAGCTATGATTTCTGTCCCCACAAACAGCAACTCTCAGTTAGACCCCTGCTTGGTAATTGACCGGGGCAGAAACTTTGCCCGCCTTGAAATAAACTTAATGATAATTGCAGTCCCGGCCATATTCCTTCTTCCATGTCTACTACAATTACTGTGCTGCTTATACTGTGTACGTCTCTTCATAGTTTCTTTTCAGAAAACACGGAATACATACGAAAATTGTTTTCTTTCAAAATTATCCTGCAATGCAGTATAACGAAAATCGGAATAATAACCTTTTCATTCTCCCTTCTAATCAGCTTTTTTCTATACAAAATTAACTCTTATTCTATCAATTCTAAAAACCACTGAAACCACTTGTGGGAACCGTCACGTAACCAGCTAGAAAAATTGAGCATTCTGGAAGCGGATTAGTCGCTAAATGAAAAGACAATACCGGCCAGAAATGGTGGGGTAAGGGGGCCGAGACACTTTTAACTTTTCTTCCTGACTCGAATACCAAATTTGGATTTTACTGAGATTTTCTTTTAAATGCATGAGGTTCTGCGAGTAGCGCAGCAAAACTGTAAAAGATGGAAGGCTAAACAAAAACTGCCATCTCGAAAATGTTTCCAGGAAGCTTAACATAAAAAAAAGTCGGTAATTCAGGGAAGTCAGCCAAACAAATTCCGAGAAAAAACAGAGCATTGGATTTGATTACAAAATTGAACATGAGGTAACATATGAAGGAAGCTGTGGGCTGGGTTCAAGCTTGAGATACACGAAACTACCTCCCCTTTCTCCAACGTTGAGAAACCCTAGAACTTCGCATTCAAGGTAACTCGATAAGTTAGTTGCTCGACCTAGAGCAAGTTGTGGTCCTCTAAATGCCTGTTTTGGCCTTCCATAATACACAAGATTAAGTTGCCACAACCATAGCTCCAACATTGAATGAAACCGCGCTGCGTATTTTCATGCTGCAAAATTAAGCCGAAGTTATCCTACGCTCCCGACAGAAATACGGGGGTCATAAGCGAAGAAATAGTTGTTTCTTAGCAATACAACTCGCAGAATTTTACATCCGGGGGGTAGGGCATGTCTATAAGACCAAAAATGGGAAGTAAAGTAATGGGTCACATGTAACCGTCTTCCAGGTTTGCCTGGAGGAAGGCGACACGAGTCATTTAACAATTCTATTACAGAAGTTGGATGCATCTAACAATTCCTCTGCTCCGAATAATGGAACGTATGCTCGTGTTTCATACGAGCGGAGAACCGAGAGAATCTACATATCCCGAATCAAGATACCGAGGAATCATTAATGTCACCTAATAACTTACAACTCATGCCTCGTGCTCATAACCTCCTTAAAGCAAAAGCATTTCACCTCTAAATTTACTTGAGCTGAAAATAAAACTAATATTAAACACTATAGCCCCCAAACTATTTATAGCTATTTTGAATGACGCTGATATTAGTCTGACCCAACAGCAATAAACGCAGTAAAACACACATGCCTAAAGTAACGTTCAAAATTTAAGATGATAGTCTATAACCAACGTAGACAAAACAACAGAAACCGTAACTTTTTTTTTCTTTTAAATACGGCTTGTAGTCTTAAGCGTGTTACCGGCGTTTATTTCTTAATAAAAAGGGTTGGGGTGAGGATCTGGGATTAAAAATTAAAATTTGGATAATAAAAATGAACTTAATTCTGAGGAATTATATACGAAATGATTAACGCAAAAAGATGCCGACTTCCTAATTCTAGCTGCCATTTAAGATTTTATAACAAATTTCAATAACGAATTTACCTTCGAATATTTCATTTTTATAATTCTGAATTTCTAATTTTCTTTCTCTTTTTGATAACTATTTAGTAAGCATACAAGGTACTGTACCAGCTTTAGGCTAAAGTATTATCCAGCACGAAACCACACAACACTAACTCTAATCGTGCGTTAAAAATATATCGATATAAGCAGTGAAACATATCGATACCAGTAAGATCCCTATTGCCTTATTCAAACTGCCATTTATAATTTCATTTTAAATTTTAATAATAAATTTACCTTCGAATATTTTGGTTTTATGATTGTGAGTTACAATTTTCATTGTCTTTTTAACAACTATTTAGTAAGCATACAAGGTACCAGCTTTAGGCTAAAGTATTATCCAGCACGAAACCACACAACACTAACTCTAATCGTGCGTTAAAAATATATCGATATAAGCAGTGAAACATATCGATACCAACAAGATCCCTATGGCCTTATTCTAGCTGCCATTTACAATTTTATTTTAAATTTCAGTAATAAATTTACCTTCGAATATTTTGGTTTTATGATTGTGAGTTACAATTTTCATTGTCTTTTTGACAACTATTCCATAAGCATAACAGGTAATACGAGCTTTAGCCTAAAATATTATATTATTATGAAACCGAATAAGACTAACAATAATCATACGTTACAAATATTACAAATATCGACATAAGCTTACAAGCAGTGAAACTCTATAGCCATATTCAAAAATCACATACATTTTTAAAAACGAATCCTAGTTTCCTTGTGATAGGCCCGAAGATGATTTTCTCTCCAGACTAGCTTTTCCGCCTTCGTAATGCCGCAAATTAACGGGGAAAAAATGAAAGAAAAGACAATTCCACAATTCCTCTCTTCCTGAGAACCCAGGAAATCCTTCGTCCCAGACTGCCTTTTATACACAGAATGCTGCTTTGGGGACCCCCCTGGTGTCCTCCATCATGAACCCAACGAGTCCTACATAGAGTCCGCTTGTCATTTACTTCCCTTATATTCCCGTCCCAAAATGTAATGTGACGCCAGAGCGCAGAGAAAACGCAATTAAAACTTGCACATCGGTTGCAGCATATCTAACCTAAACCAACCGTCTGGATCCCATCTCGTCGTAGCCCCCCAAATTTTATGTTACCATTTTTTTTTCATATAAAATTAACTCACCCCCCGAAAATAGTAATTATTTAATCCATAGCAGAGACATCAGTCAAGCGCCACAAAAAATCCCATAGAAAACCTACACAATTACGGCTCCTCAAGAATTTAGGTTTCAGGTATCGACCGTTGTTCGGGGGAGAACTTGCAATCAATTGAAGAGTATTACCGTAGCAACCGTGCACTTTCTGTGCCCTAATAACAAACACCTTACCTCTTAAGTTCGCGTTTCTGCAGTATACATTGCACTCCTTCAACCCCCCTCCTTAAAATAAAAGGTGAAAATAAAAGGCGAAAATCGGTACGTAAAAAAAAGTTGTCGAGAATAGGATAGCGACAGTAATGGCAGTCATAAACCCGACTTTTGGGAACTAATAATAAGATGCTTGGGTAGATACGCATACTAAGAATAAAATACTTGCCATGACGAAAGTGGGAAATACGAACCAAAAAAAAGAAAAACAACTTCCCAGAATCTATTACCATTACTGCCAGAAAAACCCTTCAGAAACCCTAAAATAAAAGGTAGTCCAGTAGCAATATACCTGATGCTAAATAAGGGTGCACACAGTAGCGACATCTGTCGTCATGGAGAAAAAAGACACTATTTAGGCTTCCAATATTTTGAAAAAAAAAATAAAAACGTTCAAGTAAAAAATTCCTTTTAAATCAAAAGAATGTCGTGGTTCTCAAATTGTTTAAAAATGTGTGAGTTGAGTTAAACGTGTGAGTTGTCACACTACAACAGTGAGCAAGTCCTAAAAGTGAGTAGACCCTACAAATACTTGTAATAAGAATCTTCGCTGATTCGAATATTTTTTCTCCCTTTAATCATGTTAGTTTTTTGCGCTTTCTGGACCCTGAAACAGCACTTCGCAAAAAAAAATAAAAATTCTAAGCCCTCAAAAGTTAAGGCTGGTAGCTGTAACCAGCTAACTCTGATTTACTGCGCTTCATATGTTCATAACTCGGGTTCTTGGGCGCCGCAGGCCACCCCAATTTTTAGCCATAGCTCAACTTTTCTCTTCAACTTTTTCTCATCACGCTTCTCGCCGAACGTCCTTACGACTCCCGTCCGCTCTAATCTAGCCTCGTAAATGGACCTTTCATCGCTCGACTTACAAACACCGTCCTCCCAGCTCCCCTCAAACTTACGGCTCCCCCCTTCCCCCTTAGCAAAAAAAAAAAGAAAGAAAAAGAAGACTAGCCTTCATATTTCACGTCATTTGCATAGAGCGTGGAAGGAGTACAATATCACCGCTTCCAACAACTTTGACCCCCCCCCCTCGTTCACCCGCCCTCAGGCAATTCTGGAATCCATACAAAAGTCAAACGGGGATCACTTACCAACAAAGTAGATAAGTTGATGACGCGAATATCGCAGCAACATGGACACAAAAAGCGTCTAGAAAAAGAAAATCGAATAATTTAATTGAATTTTGAGATACAAAACTTTCACTTTCATTTCCTAAAGAAATTACGACTATATTCAAACCCTGTCTTCTCTAAGAATCGAAATTGAACGCTCTTCCTCGTACAAAAGACAAAATAAGTAAGGTTGCTATAATTTGAAAAAAAAAAAAAACATTCGCTGTGCCCTGTTATTTTAGCTGTTTACAACGTAATAAAGTAGCTCTCAACCTTCTAATTTTACTCTTCCTAACCCCCTCTTCCCTGGTTGAATTACTACCCCTTTTTAGCGTTCAATCAGATTTCCCGGGAATGAACGAGGAGGGCCAAACGAGACAGAAACCCAAAGATAAACATTAACGGAGAGCTAAAAAAGAAATAAAAAAAAGTAACTAGAAAAAGAAACGGGGAAAAAATATTTATATGTACAGAACAAGAGAGGCATGGCTGTGTGAAGGTGAAGATCGATAGAGCGCTGCAATTTACCCCCGGCAGGTCCTTTCGCACACCACACGGCGACGAGATTAACCCAAGCCTCAATTAGTGCAAGAGGAGGATGAGAGGGTGCCTTGGCAACACAAAAGACGCTTCTTGTCAAGCCACCCAAAGGAAACGCTAGCCAGTTTGCTTTAAGGCTGGACAATCTTTTACTATCACCCTTAACCCCCCACCTACCCCTCCAAAGTGTTGTATAGTTTAACTTTTCCGGTTATAGCTCATTTCTTCAGTTATCTTCTATCCTTCTATAAGAGTTGTGACTTTTTTTTCAAATTTCCGGGGGAACTTAATGCTTGATTTGGTAATTCTTGTAAAGTTTTAAAACGTTTCTAGAAATAGAACTGAATTTGGGAAGAAATATCTTACGAAGATTAGCATGACGACACCAGAGGCGAGGTAAGAGGAGCGAGCCATCCATAGGTTTACGAATCGATAATGATCGCCAGTTACGACATTTCTGATGTATACATACGTACAGAATTATAAAAGAAAGAATATTAGGAAAATTAAAGGGAATTCTTAATTTCTTCGTTTTACCTTAAGAAGCCTTTGCCTTCATGTTTCTCAGCGAGGGCTTTAATACTCCCCATGAGAACATCTCCGTAGCCGAGAAATTCTTCGAGTAAAAAGCGGGAAATACCATCCCCAAAGCAAGTATTGTTGGATGGATCTAATGCGACCAGAAGTACTGGCACTCCCAATCGTTGCCTCGTAGCTGGACTCAGACGCAAGAAGCCGTATTCCAGAGCAAACTCATACACGTATTCTTCGTCATCGGACCACACTATAAAATATATTCATTAATAACATACTTTTAAAAGAATTACCACAAAACACTTTCCATTTTTCAAGATACATTATTCATATTCTTATATTCATTATTTACATTCCAGTACGAATGGGCTCATGATTCTCTCGAAGATCTTATAAGAAAACCAAAGGAATACAATTAAATATTTCGTTACAAACTTTTAAGACTTCTCAGTGAAATTTTCAAGAAAAGTTCACTTCGCCAGAAAAGTGAAATTTCTTATGTTTGAAACGCTTTCTGTCAGTTCAAGTTCACTACATTTTGGAAAATGATAGTTTACGCTAAAACTTAAGACGAATTAAGAAGATTAAGACGGGTTAAGTGATATATATTAGTCTATAAAATCAACCTGCTGCAGAATGTATGCCAAATTACCTGAATTGATGAGTTTTTCGAGCTCTGGGATGGATTCCGGCAAGTTTGTTGACGAAAAGGGCAACTCTGTGGTCGGAAGTTTCATTTGATCCGTCTCATTCGTAATAGTCGCGTTAATTTCTACGATTTGCTTCCAAATATGCACGTTTTCTTCCTCAGTTTCTTCTTCTAAGCGACTCGTTAGCGTTTCTGAGCCCCCAGAAAGAATCATGACTAAAGTTTACTGCCTTAAAGTTTAGTTCAATTTCACCATTGTAGTATAAGGGCGGCGTTTCCAACTCAGGCGCTATAGACACGATCGCCTCAGGCTTTTCGGATGACGCTACGTTAACCCCTGTGCTAACTGCAGACGCTTGAGGCGTTTCGCTGCTCTCCGCTGGTGGTTTCGTAGGAGTCTGACCCATGTCAGCTTCAAACGGACTTGAAAAAGAAATCCAAGAAACAAATTATAAATAACTCTTCTTATTATATTGAATTTATATACACTAAATAATAATAAAACAAACGAATAAAGAATATGTATTATATAATAATAAAATAGATAAATCTAGAGTATTATACTGAATTTTCAAAAGTAAGGAAAATTGGTCTAGTAAACCATCTTTTACTTTTCAGCTCCTAGTATATGGAGGACATTATTGAACTGGAGTTGTTCTCGCTGTCTAATTCTCGCTTCTTTCCTGTACGATTCTTCTAAGCCATATCCTGGTAATAACCCACGAACCACATCGACTCGCAAAACACCTTCTTGTGGCCAACTTTTCTTTACATGGTCCAAACAAGTTAACGGAGCTCTGGAGAAGACGAAGTGGATGTAAACCAAGATCGCAAACGCAGTTAAAGCCTATAATAAGAAGATGAGTCATTAGTATTATGCTAAACATGAGACAGTTGAATGAAAATTACTTTGAGCAGGAAAAGAAGCTCGAGGAGGCGTCTAACAGGTCGCGGGAAGGTTTTTACGTAAGCCAAAGCCATTCGGAAGAATAAGGCTTGGAAAAGTCGATCTCTGATGTTGGCCATATTGGTATTGTTCTGTCGGTTCCTGTTATTGTTGTTGTTATTGTTGTTGTTGGTTCCTGCATTAAATCGCGGTTGATAGATGTTTAAAGGAACGCCATTATGCACGAAGCCAATCAACTGTGGAGGAGGGATCGCTGGGCTAACCATTCCTAGACGCGAAAATAACATTTTCGTTACTTTCTAAGAATTATATAATAAATTAAGATACTATTCACTTCACGGTTCACTATAAAGAATGGATTTCATCTAAAAGAAGAGATTGGCTCGTAATGTATTCAAAAATTTTACCTTGTATTTTATGGGTAATGAGAGCAGATCGAATTGTTGATCTAGGTAAACAACTTTTCCATAGAAGCCAAACACGAAAGGGAAAGCGAAAGTGAAAAAATTTAGTTTATTTATAATTATAAGGTCAAACACAAACAGAAAAAGTCGTATAATAAGAACGGCGTCAAACTAGTTTTGCAATAGTCAGTCAACAACTCACGTAGAAAACCACGTTTGTGTACTAGGAAAGTAATTCAAGGTACGATAAGATTATGTAAGCCATTGTTTTTTTGTGAAACTAGGGAAAAATACCACAAGAAAGTCTTAACAATGTTGTCACATCTACAGCGCTGTTTTCCACCACGGGTGCCACAGAACTAAACTGATCCAACCAATGATACTTATGCTTACGGCAGCGCAATTGAATGCGCCAGTTTTGAAAACTTGAAATGTGAATTTCTTCTGCCAGCAGCTGTTAGTCATAATGAACATTCTTAAATCAATTTTATAAGACATAAAGTGAATTCTTCTGAAATTTTAAAACCCTTCAAGTTTATTTATACCTAATTTAAGCAGATTAACTGAAACGTATAGAAAAATAATACTAATTTCCATGTAAGCCCTTAAGCAATTAGCACTTACATGGTATTTCTACATAACTTAAGCGGATTATTTGAAATGTATAGAAAAATAGTACTAATTTGCACAAGTAGAAATGTTGGAATTTGAATTTGGAATTTGAGTTATGCGGATGTCTGTTGGAGAATGTTGGATAATTGGAAAGAATGTCAAGAGTGATGGTTTGTCAGGGTCAGGGCCTTGCACATTTTGGGGGTAAAAAGGGAAGTAATTGTACGATAGTACAGGCACATGGGCAGTCCGGCTTTGGACAGCAACGGAATTTATTCATTGGAAAAAAGTTTGAAAACTTAATTAAAGCTCGTTTTGTACTACACTCGCTTCCATATCCAGAAACCTCGACAAAGACTTCTTAATAGGTGGAACATCTCGTACAGTCGAACCGTTTTCCAGAAAACTCTATATAAACGCAGTGAAAACAACACATTATTAAAACATTGTCATAAAAATACTTTCAAATTATGCAACATGGAAACGGCAGCTTTGTCTTTCGGTTCGCTAAGCCCCAAGGTTTCTCTCAAGGATCGCTGATGTTTCTTTTCGTACTCGAGTAATATCTTCAGCTTCTCTAGAGTCTAAGATTCCAAAATGAAACCCAGCAAACAGCGCCTAATAGTTCAACCGATTTAACAGTACCTCTTCTGACGTTTCATTAGGCATAAGTTGCAAAGAATCTAAGCATAAAAGCTTCAACGCTGCCTCATCTCCAGCTCCTGCAGCAGCCAACAAAGGTTTACCCTTAGCATCTTTCCCAAAAGCCAAAACTGCGAAAACGATCAATACGTTCAGTTTTCATGCCATTAAAATTGGAGTTTTTACCCGTTACGGGTACGTGCGAGACAAATAAAACCCTCGTAGGCCGATTGAGGGAAGTCAAAAGATTCCAAAACTCGATTTGCCCATTCGCCAGTCCCAAAACGATTGTAGCGCAATCCCACGGCGACCAACAAACTGCAGTAATCGCAGAGTTACTTCTTGGTGGCTGCAGCAATGGACCTTCCTAGACAACAGACATTCTTCCATCATGTAAATTTTATTCTGTAATGCTTATTTTTTAAAAATTCCTATAAAAAAACAATAACCTGCTCATCTGTTCTCCATAACGCCCAGCTTTGGCCGCCAATAGAAACTGCCAACTGCGGGAAAAACGTCGAAACCTGTATTGACGTAACTGGCCCATCATGATACGGCAAGCATAATGGTACACGACAGGCTTTAAAACAAGACAAGTGTAAGAAAAGCATTAAGTTTTATTTTCCTGCCAATAACTTCCCATTCAAGTTTACCCATGCCCTTTTCGCTTTCCGTGCAAGTTTTCCAGTCCGCGATTGCCACTTCCCCTTCCTCAGTTCCCAGCAAACAAATAGAAGGAAAACTGGTCCCCAAAGCATCGGTAGTTTTATCGCCTAAAAATACACAAGAATAAATTCAGTAAGAAAACCTCAGTACATTTAAACCACCAAATCTTTCTTTAAACCATCTAATCTATAATAATCTAGTAATATATAATAATAGTAATATAGTAATCTAATCTATTCTATAAATCTTTAAACCATCAAATCTTTCTTTGACACACAAACAACAAGGTAACCGTATTCTAAGATTAACGAAAATTGACTATAACAAGCTTCGTAATGTACGCCTGTCATAAAACGTACGATCGTCATAAGAGTAACGATACATTCTTTTTTTTTTTTACTTTGCGCGGAGGCTGGATCAAGCATAGCAAAGTTGATGATGGCCAAATCCCTTCTTTTTTCCTTAACCATTGGAAACACGCGAAGGACGCGTTTCATATGTGGAGCCATGGGAGCGTCGCGATGCTCTAATTTCGGGTTTCGTCCCGTATTAGTGGTCGGTTTCACATCCCACACTGATATCCAGCCATCGCTTCCACAAGAATACAATTGGACACCTCGTCTGGTAGGATTAGACGGTGCCACTCCTTTTGAATTAAACTAGGGCGAAAAACATAAACCATTTAATTCGTAATATCCAGATTCAATTTCGAACCTTTTCCTTTACTTCTAGAAACGGCGGAACCCATTGTAATTGTCTTACACAACCCCATTGATCATCCGGAGTGCTGGTAGCAGATTTTACAAGTTGGCTGGTTGAACTAGGCGAAAAATCGCCGGCTTTTAGATTCCAAACCACGATTTTGCCATTGAAACACCCGCCAGCGATCAAATGAGAGTCGTGAGGGCTAAACTGCAGACAAGTGACGTCATCTGGAGCTTCTAGAATGAACTAAAAAGTTTCGGTGAGTTTCTTTCCGGGAAGTTGGGCCCTTTAATAGTTTTACCAGAGGTACTAGGGGCGTGGACGTGTGCCAAATCAGCGCAAACTTTTCTTTCAACTGCAAATCAGGTAACCGGTCCAGTCGCTCCTCGAAAGTCAGCTTTTCTGCATACCCAGCACTAAAAACTCCTATAAAAAATTTTTATGCTAGTTTTAAAGGCAGGAAGTGAATTCATATAAATCTTAGGTCCCATACAAAAGTAGAACGTTCCCTATACCCATCGTAACTGTTGACATTCAAACGAAATGAGTTTCGTGATTTTTACCAGGTTTCTGGGGATGCCAAGAAAGGCAAGTGACCATTTTCCCCCAACAAAGATCAGCGTTATGAACGCTTTGGCACGCAGTAAGGGCTGAGTCTTCCATGAGTTGCTTAAAAGGCTCAGGTAACGCCCCCAAACCAGCCCAATGATCTGTAAATGGGTTCAGAACTTCGTTTTCCATCAAGGCGCATTCCATTCTACGAGATAAAATGTAAAAATTCAAAGGTTTTAGAAAAACTGAAGTGAAGTATACCGGTAGAGCATTCTGGGCAAAACTTCAGCTAAAGCTGGCGAATTAAGATGTTCCAACGCTTTTTTTTCATCAAAAGTACGTGCTTCGTATTGCGTAAAAGCATGGCGAGGGTAGCAAAGTGTCGTTTGTGAAAAGTTGGCACGAAAAACTGGCACCGCCTACACAAAATTTTTCTAAAAGTTAGCACTCTTACAAGCTAATAACGTTGAAAGCCTCAATTTACCTGAATGGCTTTGCTGGTCTGCGAAAAACGAGGTAAAGGATCTGGCCAATCACAAGACGTAAACTCGATTAGCGTTTCCAGTGCATTCCGGTCGGTCCAAACTGGATTCGGGGGTCGATTTGCTCTAAAATGCGGTTTAACGACCACAATAGTCTACCAAGAAATAGGAAATAATTAAAAAACTGTATAGGTCACTCACCTGAATGAAAAATATCAACGATAAACTTGTATACTCGCAAACCAGAAGCAACCTCAACCAAAATTTCGGTTTCGCTACCTCTTGAGACCCATTTATTAGAACTTAAGCCTAAAACTTTCCCAAAGACCACTTTAGAAACCATTTTCTTCCACTACGGTTTCGATCCAGCAACCGTATCACTATAGCAACAATGTGTTACGTTGGACCGCAATAAAAAGACAGTAAACTAAAGGTCGGCTACGGGGCTGAAATAGGCTCGATTCCCAATCTCATGAAATTTAGCATAATATCCCGACCTGTATTTGATCTCAATACGACATTATGCTAAAATTCACGAAACTAGAAGTCAGCTCTCGCAAGAAGTTTCAATAGTTTTAACAAGAAAAAACTTGACATTTCCACTCTCGAGCTCTTAGCTGCTCTAGTTTGATTACTAGAATGGTTACAATTCGTAGAACTCTTCGCGTTTTGCGCTCTTGAAACTTTTTTTTGTTAAGTCGCACTATTGTATTATATGTCAGTTATACGTGATGTTTCGCCTTTCTTTCTTCTACGTACGTAAACGAGGCTAGCAGCCTCCTTATATGCTTATACTCTAAACCTACTCTTTTCTTTTCTTCTTGAAACTCGCCAGCATGACTACAAACACTAGAGTAATTCAAGTTGCGATGGGATCAAAAAGGTGAACACCTCAGCCATGACTATCCCCCACCAGTCCAGCAAACTTTTAGCTTTTAAAAGTAAAGACAGAAGACAATAAGCATCTTAATTTTCCATTTCCGGCCTTTTTTAACAACTATTGTAATTTAATATTTATTAACCTTTATTAAAACCTGTTTGAGTCTAGATTTGTTTTGAAAGGAACAGTTATAAATATATAGCCTTACTATATTTCGGTTTGTTATTCTGAAAAGGAACTTAAGTTCCAAACATTAAAACTCGGATTAATGTTAGGTAAAAAATATTCGTAAGCTAAAAGAAAAATCACTACAAATCACGGCAATAAATAAGTACCTATATACAAACGAAAGCACTTGCGAGGGTACATTTTGCGTTCGTTTTGTTATGACGGAAAAAGACAAATTGGATTGCAAACTCCATTAGATGAAAAAACGACTTTTGACAACAACGAATCCCATTAATAGGATGGTATTGTAAAGGAAGTTGACTGGGCAACAAATCGATGTCTTTGGGTCCATTTGTGGGCGTGGGAGGGTGAACAACGTGACATTTCCTCCCTTTCTAGTACATGATACCAAAACCGAATGTCCATGTCTTGCCTACATTATTACTGAAAAAGCCCTTAGCAACGCTGTGTTGGTGTCTTTCCCGGTCCGTGCCCCCCTCGACCTAGTAATATCGGCATTTCTGCCAAACCTTTCGAACACTCTAACGCCGGCCGCGCCAGCAATCCCCCCTAAATGCTCTCCAATTTCTGTTTTTTCTCCGGCCGAAAGTTTCCCAATTTTCTCTAAACGTGTTTTCTGTCACCGAAATCCGGAAGTTGGAAACTAATCTGTTCGTAAAACTTGCCAAACTCGTCATTCTCAGGAAGTTCGAGATTGTAAAAGTGCACCCACGCAATAACTGTGATAGTAAAAGCCGCGATTTTGGAACAAAACTTTTCCTCGGAACCACGTGGTTGTGCAGTAAAGTGGAACATTTGACTGGAACGAAAACTGCGGGAAAGAAAAGTTGAAATTTCCGGATTTAATCATCAAAACGAGGGTAAAAGCTGCTTCTCAAGGTCGTTTGGTGGGAAGTAGTAATCCTTCCAAGGAAGTTAATTGAGGTTGTGTTGTGACCCAGGAATCAATACCTAAGCCAGGTCATTTCCCTTTGGCCGTTCGACTACTGGTCGATTGACCTTTCTAGCTTGGTTCATGAATTCGCAAACATTATGCACTTGGCCTTAGAAAAGCATTCGTGATACCAAGATCGTGTTTTTCTTTATGCTCTTTATGTCGTAGTTAAAAAGACAATGGGTTTTTTGTAGCTAGATCAATTTCCTGTATCCAATAACGCTTCACGTAAAAAAAAACTACTTTTCTGATATTTCATCCTTGGAAAATTCCAATTCCTTAAACCTTTAATGTGGCAGTAATTTCCTTGAACCTTCTTACAAACAGAAGTCTAATTTAGTAATTTTTTTATTCCAAAATTCCAGGTAGCGAATATGGCGAAACTTCGACACTGCCTAAAACGATAAAAATAGAGAAAAGATTCATTAAAAAATGGCGACTGCAGAAGCGGTTAAAGTCATTGTTCGCTGCCGACCAATGAATACGCGCGAAAAAGATCTTCGCTGTAAAGTAATTACAAACATTTTTGTTCCGAGAGCGAAACGCATTAAAAGTACTTGGCTTTTCCTTTCGCATTCGACTTGAATGAAGAGCGTGGTATTCATGGATTCGCCCACGTTGCAATGTTCCCTTCTTAATCCCAACGATGAAGCGGCTCCGCCCAAGACTTTTACCTTCGACGGCGTTTACGACACGAATTCCAATACTGAGCAAATATACAATGATATTGCTAGTCCGCTAGTTGAAGTAATTCGTTGCAGAAACTTCATCTTAAAAACAGAAATAAAAATTCTCTGACATTTTGAAGGGAGTTTTGGAAGGCTACAATGGGACGGTTTTTGCGTACGGTCAAACAGGTTGTGGCAAAAGTTTTAGTATGCAAGGCATCCCGAATCCTGCTAACCAGCGAGGGATAATCCCTCGTGCCTTTGAACACATTTTTGAAGCAATTGCAGTCTCCGAGCATCGCAAATTCTTGGTCCACGCCTCTTATTTGGAAATTTACAACGAAGAAATCCGGGATTTATTAGGGAAGGATGCTAAGAAAAAACTGGATATGAAAGAACACCCAGAAAAGGGCGTTCACATTCCTGGTACGTTTTAAAAATTCCATGAATAATATATATCTAATTCATGTGCATAGATCTTTCGTTGCACGCTGTGCATAATGTACCTGACTGTGAAGCGTTAATGGACCGCGGTTGGAAAAATCGGTCTGTGGGCTCCACGTTAATGAATGCAGATTCCTCTCGCTCACATTCAATTTTCACCATCAATTTGGAAATGATCGCAACGGACAATTCAGATGATCAACATATCCGGAAAGGCAAGCTTAACTTAGTGGATTTAGCTGGAAGTGAACGCCAAGCCAAAACTGGTACACGCAACTGCCATACTCCCCCTCAATTTATAGTACAGTAATCAAGTTTACTTTCAAAATTAATTCCAAGGCGCTACTGGTGATCGACTAAAAGAAGCTACGAAGATCAATTTAAGCTTGTCAGCCTTGGGAAATGTGATATCTGCCTTGGTCGACGGCAAGTCCAAGCACATTCCTTACCGGGACTCCAAATTGACACGCCTATTACAAGTAAAAAGAAAACAAAAACACCTTTTTCAGGAATATTTCGTTGTTAGCAACGGCAGAATTTTTCTGAGAGGGAAGATGCATAGTAACAATAATTAATTGTCGCAATAATGAAAGTTCCTTTGTCGTCAACAATGAAACTATTTCGTTTTGACACATCAGCTTTCGCTACAATGGAATATTTCCTTGAGAATCCCGTTGTCAACAATGAATTTTTCAATAGCGTTGTAATAATAGATAATTATTGTAACAAGTAAATAATGTCTAACATCGCAAAGGACTAAGGGTATATCATGCGTTTAGAAGTCAAGGTTAATGAAGTCAGTCATGTAAAAATGTAATGAAAGTACCGTCTGTTTCTTAAAAAACAAAACACTAGGACTCTTTGGGCGGGAATACGAAGACGTTAATGGTCGCCTGCTTATCGCCTGCGGATAACAATTACGACGAAACGCTCAGTACCCTACGTTACGCCAACCGAGCCAAAAACATCCGCAATCGGCCCAAAATCAACGAGGATCCCAAGGACGCCATGTTGAGAGAATACCAAGAAGAAATACAGAAACTAAAACAACTCTTACAGCACCAAACTGGCCCCGCCTCCAACCACCGTAACTTTGAAAAAATAAATCCGAAGTGTTTACTAAAATATGTTTCAGAAATGTATCCTGACGAAGGTGCCTTAGACGCAGAAAGAGACAAAATTCGCCAAGAATACGAAGAGAAAATCCGTTCCATGAAAACTCAATTCGAGGCCGAAAAGCAAAACAGCACTAAAGCCACAGTTGAACTCGATAACGTCAAACGTGCTTATGAGGACGAAGTGAAGAAAATCAATCAAAAACTCCAAGACGTAAACACTTTAAAAAAGAAATGTCAACTCCATAATTGTTTATTCTAATATCTACTTTTAGAAACAAGAATACTCGCAAAGTTCTTCCCCAACAGAAACGTTAAAAAAGTATACAAGAAATTTTTTATTATTATTTTTCTGTTTCCTTTTACTAACTAATCACTTTGTAACATTTTTTACCTTATGAACTAATTACTTTTTGTACGGAAAAGATTAAAGGAAATTGAGGGAAATATGGTGGGAGGAGAGAGAGCCAATGACCATGAGTTTAAAGAAAAAAGACAGCGTCGAAAACGAGCCGCTGAACATCGGACTTCTGTGTTAGCAGCAGCTTTAGCCAAAGCCAACGACGAAGATGGTGTCCTATTGCGAGTTTACGACGATATCCAAGTTGAGCTACGGGTCAAGACCGAGACGCTTCGGAAATACAAACAAAAAGTATAAGAGTATTTACAAATGTATAAAAAGTGAATGCCAATCTGGTTTGAATTCATATCTTCAGGTTCGCTCATTGGAACGTGAAGTCTTGGACTTACAAAGTGAGTTCGAAAGCGACCGAATGGATTACTTGGAAACTATTCGTCGTCAAGACCAACAAATACGTTTGTTAACGCAAATCCTGGAAAAGATTCAGCCTACAGTGCGCAAAGACTGCAATTACAGGTAAAAAAGGATATAACTGTTTCATTCATCTCCGTAAAACTTTAAAATATCTTATTAATATTAAAATGAGCGATACTTCAGTACCGATGACGACTTGTAAGACTGATGGAACAAGTTAGAACCAGCACCATTTTTAATAATAATTTTTATCAATGTTACAATTCGTAATCGATACTGAAGTATCGATTACGGTTACTATGACCTAATCGACCGATGGATAACGTGCGTTTTCTTCGTTACTGAGAAAATTTTAAAGTTCTACTTTGATTAGCCCTAAAGTTACGTGATTCATAACATGTTGGGCTAAAGCTTTTCGGTATTTATGGACAGTAATTTGGAGAATGTGAGACAAGACGCGGTTTGGAGCGACGAATTCCAAAAATGGCGCTTGCCAGAGCTTGTTTTTCTAAAAACCAAACTCCCTCCAGCGGCCATTGGACCCACTACAGGTTGGTGTAACTCCGCCCACTCACCTTTCCTGGACTTTCGCCATCCTTTTCACACGGCTCCCGCTCGAGTCGACTCTGATTCTCACGATTCACCAGACAACTTCTTACGCCAGGTCTTTAACCTAATCTTCTTTTCTTCCCATTCTTTGTTTATATATCGGCCGTATTCGAAATTCCAAAAATCGTAAGCCGGTGCGACGGTCCATCCTCCTCAGGCTCAACCACGTGGTCCGTCAGCCTCGAACAACAACAGTAATACCCATTTCCCTTATTTGGAGGTGGTTCCCATGGAAACAGAAGGCGATAAGTTTTTACAGGTGTCTATATATCACAACACACGATTTTGTCAACCAATTTTCTTTCACCAAACTCAAAATAAAAAACATCTTGTGTGTGATTCGCACTTCACATGGTCTTCGCACCGGCAAGGACATGGGCACTTTCCGACACGAATTTCTGAATTCTCTTAACTTCCTAACGAGTTTACCGTTTAAACCTTTTCAGTGCAGTTTGCCTGACCTCTCGGTATTTTTTTTCTTTCTTTTCAAGCAGAAACTCGAACGAGGTGAGCAGGAGAATGTAGCTGGTCGGTATTTTAATAAGCCAACCCGAGCTGCGGAATTACTCAATAAAGCCCAAGAAGATGTGTTTCGCGCCGCTGCACGTAAATCATATTCTGTTTAGCTTAATTTTCCTATCAATTCAAAAAGAATACCTAGTAAAATCTTAAGGAAATGTGCAATTTTTATTGAAATTTAATTATGAATGAACGTATAGAAACATTGAATAATCGTCGGTTTCCTGGACCAGCAGGCGCATTTAGCTCGTCTTTGGGGCCGGTGTCTGTCCCACTAACTACTCTTAACTTGAGTGCATCAACCAATTCGCTAAATAACACCTTTAGTGGAACTAGCAGTAGCTCCTCCTTAGCATACCCCGCCCCTTCTACAAGCTTAACATCCTGGAGTGCGCCTAATTCATTGGGCGGTAATAGCAATGTCGGATGGACCGGTAATAGTTACACTTGCTCTTTCAAATAGTTGTATCTTTAAACACTTGATTATTTGAAGGAGGCACTTCTGGTGCAGCTATGAGAAAACCAAGTCGACTCGAAGCCTTACCCCCGCCTATGCCCACGGACCGTAAGAGTCACAAGAAGAGCAAACAAGAAATCAATGTGATGGATATTACTTGACGTTACAGGCCAAAAAGAAAAATATTTTTCACATTTGTTACAGTGCAGCGAAACTGCCTTAGAAGAGCCTCGTGAAATACATGACCTGAGCAAAAATATAATACAAGATCACTTAACAATAACTGTAAATCATTATGAACAAGATAACAAAAAAAACTAAAACATTATATTAAAATTAATTGATCGTATAGAGAAGATTATATTTAAACATTTATTTATTGATGTTGTGAACATCTTGAGCAAAATTTGTCAATAATGTCATTAATTGAGACACAAAAACCCGATCCCCATCGTTTTTACAGTTTGTGTAAAACCCCGTAGCTATCGGAAAAACTACTAATGACTTCCAGAGAAGCAAAGGGGTTGGTTAATTCGGTTGACCTACCCAAAAAGTTCGTTAGCATTATTTATCGGAAAATGATTAACCCAAGCTAAACCCTATCTCTCGCGCAAGAAACTTCGATTCCACGTCGAAATTATTTCGTTCTCAATGACCGGCAAACTCACTGTCGCAGGTCCGTACGCAGAGGGGGTTAGGGGATTTAAAGGCCCCCGAATTGTTTTATCTCCGTTCCGAAATCCACACACTACCCCCCCCCCCCCCCCCCCCCCCCCCCCCCCGAACCAAAATTCTGGGTATGGCCCTGCACTGTCGTCCTAACTTTGTTACACGCCACAACCCAAAGTTCCAAGAATGATATTACAACATATTCTTATACTGTGTGCTTCATTGCTGATTTCCCATGGGCAAAATATTCCACGCCAGGATTTCGCACAATTTGTGACCGATCCTTCGTACGAAAACAGGAAATACCATGGAATTCCTATTCTCCAAACTTCCAACTTCGAAAAAGGTGATTTACAATTCTATCATAGCGTTAACGCATATCTAGGAATAATATTAAACATTACAAATACGACACACGGCTAGATAAAAATAAATAAATAATTTCCTTTTTAGACTACCAACAGAGCTTAATAGCCTGTGCTCGGGAATGTTCTCGGTTTAAAGAAGCAAATAGAAACTGCAAGGCTTTTAATCTCTTCAAAAAGTCTTCACCAACGTATGCTTGCGAGCTTTTAGGACATAATTTTTGTGAAATGAATTCGGACAAGGATTTGACCATAATAGACCAAGAGGAAGGAATTATTTGGGAACGCAGTACGGATTCCGGTGATCCTTGTTTAGGTTCAGAAAGTTCTTGTAGAAATAAAGGACGGCTGGGTTGCAGTGGTTCTAATTGTAATGATTACTGCGTTCAAAATTGCAGAGATTTCGGTAAAAATTCCCAAGCAGAAATCCCAATTGCCTTGAGTTAAGAACTAAAACAATTTAGATGAATTCGTCGAAGTTACACTCTGGCCCAGTGGAGAATCTTCTCGTGAAATCCAGGCGTGGTGCTACAATAAAGAAATCTGCCTACTGCGTTTGAATTTAGCTTCCAATTGCGTCAAGGATCAATCTTGTGCCTACGTCATGGAATTAACTGCTTTAAGCACTTTGATCACTTCAGTTAATAGTCATACATTGCAATTAACAATGATAGTGGCCAATGGCACTAAGTTTCAAGCTTTTTTCAATAATTTTACCTTTGATATGGCCCAATACTTTCTGAACGTCACTTTCCCAAACTTTGGATTCATGAACAAATCTTTCTCTGCAATTCTACCAAGTTTAAATTTGACTATCACCTCTTTAACATTCGTTAAGAACTTCATAGAAGCAGAAATTAACAAAACTCCCGATTTAGTTTGTTGTCGAACAAAAGAAAGGGAGAAAAGCGTAGAACTCCACGAGAAAAAAAGTGAGCAGGACAAAGATACTGAGAAAAGCGACAAGGAAAAAATGAAGAAAGACAAAGATACTGAGGAAAGCGACAAGGAAAAAATGAAGAAGGACAAAGATACTGAGGAAAGCGACAAGGAAAAAATGGAGAAGGACAAAGATACTGAGGAATGCTCCCAGGAGAATTGGTTCAAACTTTTAGAAGCTCGAAAGGGACTAACATCCTTAACAATGGTGTTAATTTTAAGCACTTAACGTTTACAATTCCAAAATTACACCTTTTGCTATTCTACTGTCTTTCTTACCAAATTTTAGTCGAGAAATAGCTAAAGGCAATTAACAAACAATATGTAAGGTCTCTTTGTATAAAACACGTTTTGCTGCTGGTCGTTTAAGTCGCACTATTCATGAACAAAAGGATTCAATATATTTACGATATTATAATACACGAACCAAAGGAAAGATTTTGATGCACTCTTGGGTTCCTAGCTTTTCAAAGAATGCATTTAACCCTCCCCTACGTCATATATTTATGGCTGCTAGAAAGCTTTTACAAAAGACACGTGATTATCAGAAGCGTTAACCTACCGCTTTGGCTGCATTGGACGCTTCGGACTACAACTATAGCAAATTAGTCTACGGCAGTCTTACTTTCACTCTCCAAAAGTAAAGGTGTTCGTAAATTTCAGATATGATTGCTAACAAAATTTCCATTCAACTAGCAACTACTGCTTGTTTGTTGCTGTGTTTCACACAGCAGAGTTTGGCCCAGTTAAAAAATTTTACTAAATTTGTTTCACATGACTTCTATCAAAACAAGAGGTATACTAACACCACAATTATAGGAAACTATACCTACTCTAACGGTAAGTGGAATTACCCTAGACAGATTCTTAAGAAGGTTAAAAACCGTTGCCATTTGAAACCTAGGCATCTATCAACATCAACTAGCGGATTGCGCACAAAAGTGCGCCAAATTTAATTCTTCACAATGCAAGGCATTCAACTTCTATGCCGGAACTACGATAAACAGCTACGTTTGTGAACTAGTGAACGACAATTATTGCTTCATAAATTACTTTCATCCTACCCAAATTGGACTAGCATCTCAAATGAACGGAACGGTTTACGAATTATCCACGCCCTCAGGCGAAGCTTGTGTTGGCTCGCAGCGTTATTGCAGATTTAAACGAAATCGCGGAGGATGTTTGGGGCCTAACTGTACCGATTATTGTGCTAGAACTTGCAAGGAAGTAGCAGACATACTGAAGATTTCCAACGGTACGCATAGCTTATGATTTCTTTTTTGTTGGTATTAAAATGTTATAAAATTAATATAAGTATTTTATTCATTTCGAACTACAGGTAATTCAATGGATGCTTTAATGTGGCCAGACGGAACCATAAAGTCCCAGAAGCGAGTTCATTGTAGAAATGGGTCGCTTTACTTATTCCGAAGGGTTTGGGTATTACCTAAAGAAAATGTTACATACAATCCTGCATGGAATATAACACATGTATTCGCTTTTCCGTACTTCCGAATTACCTTATTAACCCAAATGGGAGGGTACACTCGCATAAAGTTCAACTTCGAAGCCTCGGATGGAACTGTCTATCAAGCGAGTTACGGGAATATAACACTAACTGAAAATGGTACTTTGAGCATGACGTATATGGGCGACGACCCAGCTGATGATGGATTGGACTTAATTAACGGCACTCTGACACACGCGAAGCTTATTAAAGGCTCGAGCGATTGTGGAAAGTTTTGGCTACTTAATAAAGGAAACACAACTTGTCCAGGAGGGGATGTTAGGATCGTGGGTAGAGTTGACGTTAATCGTCAAGAAAGTGGAATACGTTGGCCGCCTGCCACTAAAGCTAACAAACTTCTAATCAAAGCAGAAATTCTGCTTACTTCTACCTAACTTTTTGTTTCTCTATAAACATTTGCTTTAAACACCAAAATGAGTACCGAATTGCACGACTGTCACCAAAGCCGCCTCTAATGTTACCAACCCACCTCTACTGTCACCAAACTCGCCTACTTGACCTTCCTACAGGTTACATTTGCAAATTTTCAAGATACTTAGGTACTAGGTACACATTTACCATCACAGAAATTAAACATAAATTGATCAACAATGCACGAAATACATCATTTGATAGTCGAGAAAAGACAATCTACTTGAACTTCGCATGGATCTTACGTCGTTAACGATTACCTCCATTTGAAGCATTTTTTTAGTTTAATGCAAAAAATGCTCGCTTTCGGATGCTATAACACCATACCTGTCCAATCTACACTATAATTTAGGGGCACTTAAAACAAGTATCTGACAATATATCTTTCGTTATTTAATAGGGATCTTTCTAGGCTTCAATAATCCATATCAACCTAAACGAACCTTTTCTGTGTGACATTACGATATACGACAGCAAATGTAAATGGACGTACTGTTGGCGAATAGCTAACTTTTCTTTCGGGAAGGTAACGGAGGAATTAGTAACCATTTACGCACCCCACTAAATGTGTTCCCTATAATTTATGGTATAACTATTATTTCATACATAGTCCTTGCATAAAAGGGTATTTAGTACTTAGAGAGGCTATAAACGGATACTTTTTCTTTGCTGATCTTTTAGACAAGTTTGACTTGGTATTACAACTTCGAATTGCAGACGTATCCACAATATATAGGTTTACCGGCTGCCTCACTCCTGTTTCAACTCTACATGTTTTCAATTCGATACCCTTTACCAAGTCATGAAATACATCAGCGTAAAAATTATACAAAATCTCACACACTTAAACGGTAAGTAAAACATTAAATTTACTTAATTAATTAATTAAAACTTAAACATTAAATACGCTAAGTTTGATTGTATGAACGTTTACAAATCCGTTGTCCTTTCGACTTTTAGGCGTCTATGAACATCACCTAGCGGTCTGTGCCCAAAATTGCGCTAAACTTAAAGATCGACAATGCAAGACATTTAACTTCTAATCTGGAACTACGAAGAATAGCTTTATTTGTGAACTAGTGAGTCATAATTACTGCACTATAGTTTACACTCCATCTGCGTTCATTAACCTGGCGCCTCAAACGAAAGGAATTGTTTACGAATTATCCCCGTCCTCTGGCGAAGCTTGTATTACTTCGCATCGTTTTTGCCAATACAAGTTTTGCTTGTCAAGGTTATCTGGGTGTTATCTGGTCCTGGACGGAATGTGAGCTTTTTCGGAACAATTAATGCTACCCTTAATGATACCGGAATTCACTGGCCGCCTGCGACTAAAGCTAAGAAAATTCTAATCAGAGGAGCTATGTTGCTTACTTCTACGTAACTTTTTCCTCCATCAGTAACCTATTGCTGAATGTAACTCTTGTCCCCAAACCCCTTACTTCCTTAAGGTCACGTTTGGAAATGTCAAGATACTTTAAAAACATTACCCTTTCACGCTTTATGTGCCTCATAACAATACCACTGGTATACTACACAAAACAAAACATAAACGGAATAATAAGGCATGAATCGAATACTGAGTAGACGGTGAAGACAATCCAACCCCTTTTAATCATGCTAATGGAACAAAACAGCTTAGCAGAGGACTTTGCTCCGTACCTTTTGTTCAAATATCGTAAAGGAAAGACCACTTTAGGCCACGTTAACATCACACGCAGGCTGCGTGTCCAACGCCGGCCAGCAGCATTAGCACTATTATACCTGCGAATCGTAGTATTTAATAGTGCTTTGCTCGTGTATACATTACTGGAATTAGCAACTACGTTTATTAAAGAACGCTCAGTCCAGCTTTCACATTCAACACAGCAAAGTTGGTCCCAACAATTTAACCATGGCATGCCACCAAACTTGGCGAAGTCCCATGCTAACCTGCTTGTTATTACTCGTATGTCAAAGTTTTGCGATCTTGTACAATTTCACCCAATTCGTTTCCCACTCACTCTACCAAGACATGAAATATGAAATGAAATGACATGACAACAATGACATGACAACACACTTATTGTACAAAATTACACCTACTTTAATGGTAAGTCAGCAAGTTAAATAGTTTACAAAACGTTCGCTAGCGCTTGAAAAAAACGTTGCATGATAAGTTCAAATTTTAGGCTCTTCCCAACGCCATCTAGCACACTGCGCTCAAAACTGCGCCAACTTGAAATTGCAGCGATGCTTAGCGTTCAATTTCTATGCTGTACAGGACCAGACTGACTATACTTGCGAATTACTCAAAGATAATTATTGCAAACTAAGTTATGGTCCACTTATGCGTATTGGACTTACGTCGCAAGGAAATGGAACTGTCTACGACGTAGCGACGCCGTCAGGCGAGCCTTGTATTGGCTCGTTTCGTTTCTGCTGGTTAAAGCTTTCCCGTGGCGGTTGTTTAGGTCTGAATTGCACTGACTATTGCTCGAAAACGTGTAAGGAAATTCAAGAATTGCTTCAAGTCAGACCAAGTATACTAGTTAAAGCTAATTTTAAAGTTTAGTAGCTAATTTCTGCGAACTTTTAAGGTCATTTATTTGGTGGTTATATTTGGCCTGATGGAACCAAGCAATCTGAACGACTCGTTCTTTGTCAGCATGGAGGGTTATACTTAATGCGGAGAGTATTTCATTACGACTCGAGAAATCAGTCCTACATATTGAACATAAACTACCGATTCAACTTTCCTTACCCGGAAATCAATTGGGCGATCCAAATGAGCGGCTACACGCAAATAAGGCTTACTTTCGCGGCTTCTGATGGAACTCTCTATAACGCGATTTACGGAACATTACACTCACCGAAAACGGTACTCTGAGCATGGCGTATTTGGGCACCGATCCCTCTGATAATGGATTCGAATTAGTTAACGGAACTCTAAAAGACGCCATATAGAATCCGAAACCACGACTGGGGAACTGTACAATCTTTTGGCTACTTAATAAAGGGAATTCAAGTTGTCCTGGAGGGGATGTGGACATTTTGGGTAGGTTTAACGTAACTCTTAATGAAACATGGATTAGCTGGCCTCCTGCAACTAAAAATAACAAAACTTCTGATCTCTGGTTCTATTTTACTTAAATGCTGATTCTGCAGTTTTGCACGTGTATTTCACTTCTTTCAGATATTGCCGAAAAGTCTTTGTTAATGTTCGGGAATCTTGCTTTCCTGTTTGCCTTGTTTGGGCAAATTTCCATAATATATCCAGGAGTTGTGATTGCTTGAAACCAGTGTTTTTATCCTTCATATTGTCTTTTAACTAAACTATTATTGCCGCGACTTGCATTAAGATGTGCGCAATAAATACTGCTAGGGTTAAAAAGATACGAGTCTCATTCGGATTACAGATACGATTTAGCTGCCTCAAATATATTTATAAATATAAATAGAATGTCACTTCCCCGCTATTTCTTTGAAGCGAACTTTGTTCAATTCCCTCAGTAGTAAAATTAACCACTCTTAACTAGATAAAGAACAAATTAGTCAAATTAGTTTGCTATATTACAAATAATTATATTACGACGTATACTTTGCTTTTAAATATCCTACCTATGCCATAGGTAGGCTATATCATAGGCTATGCTAAGATTAAGGGACTGGCTTGTTCCACATGACAAAGAAAAGATCGCGGCAGCTGGCGCAACAGGCTCAGTCACTCTTGCAGTCACTTTCTAATCAATACTCTTATCAGAAGAAGAGAGTCAAACAATACAGCGTCTTCACGAAAATACAAGTCTCTATTGCAAAACGTCAGTCCAACGTTATCAAACAAGTGGTTTTCCTTTGGTAAGCGTCAAGTTTTCTCTCCCTTTAAACTCCAAAACCAACGCACTTATTGAGCTTATTATTATTATTTAGCAATAGTCTAACTTAGTAAAGTAATATTTATGGGCTCTCTTAAAATACACTAGTGTGTCAGTGATAATGCGCAATGTATAGTTAAGACTGCTTAAATACAATACAATAGACGTAAAGCTTTCTACAATGTTTTTGTAGGTAAAATCGGGTTGCAAATTATCGATTAAGATGCTTTGGAATCGACCCACTTTCGCGGTAATTACGGGCGCCAGCAAAGGTATTGGCGAAGCTATTGCTACTCAGTTAGCTGAGTTAGCTGGTCCTGGATCCCTTGTCCTTCTCGTGGCGCGGTCTGAAAATGCCTTAATTAGCCTTCAAGATAAAATCGAAAATTCTCGACCTGATATTCACGTGCGAATTCATGCAGAAGACCTAGCAAAAGCGGATCCCACGTAAATCCCTTTTCCTGAATTTTAAAATTTCTTTTTGTTCACTTATTGTTTCACTTGTTAGGGAAGTGATCGGTGCCGCTTTAGCTGCGTATGATCTAACAGGCAGTAACTTCCAGCATGCAGTAATTTTCCACAACGCGGGATCTTTGGGCGACATTGGCAAGAAAGCCAAAGACTTGGATTCTGTGGAGGAAATGGACGCTTATTTCCGGCTTAATTTGTATTCCGTGATGACGTGGACCAGCGCCTTTTTACGCATAATGGATGTCGTTCCAGAGAAGACTTTGATTAACATATCTTCCCTATGCGGAGTGAAACCATTCAAATCATTCACACTTTACTGTACTGGAAAAGCCGCCCGCGACATGTACTTTAAAGTATGTCATATAAGGCTATTGCCCACAAAGTGTGAAATAATAACATACTTTACTTTCCATCCGTGCAGGTTTTGGCAGTAGAAGAACCTTCCTTCCGTGTTTTGAACTACGCGCCAGGCCCTGTGGCTACGGACATGCTGCAGCAAATCACGAGCGAGTCGTGGGACAGTGATTTGCAAGAAATTAATAAGAATATGCTGGCAACGGGACAAGCTTTACAGCCGCACGCAACGGTCCGTAAGCTGCTCAACTATATTTCGAAAGACGATTACACATCTGGGGATCATGTGGATTATTACGACCTCCCTGATGAGAACTAGAACGTTTCTTTATTGTTGTAACAATAAGCAGTTAGGCAATACAACACCCTATTACCTTGTAAACGTTTATGGCTGGAAAACGAAAGGGAAAGAAGCCATACTCTGGCCGGCTCTACGTGAAACATTGTTGAGACCCATGAAATTAAAGAACTCCGAAGCGAGACTATCTAGGCCGGAAGAGCGAGCGAAACCGGTACCCGGTATTTTTGACTGAGCAAACTGGCACTCGCAGCCATGGTCTACCAAAACGTTATCGCGGGACGATTGAACTGTTCCACCAATTTGATCTGCTACCCATAGTTGCTGAGGAACTAGCACCTGTTTATGTAAAATGTCATTCTTTTCAGAAATTTTAAATAAAAACTTTGGCTTTTACTTGTTGGCAAGTACCGTTCAAAACTTTGCAAGCTTCATGTAAGCACTCGCCGAATATGACTGGTTGCACAAAGTGAGGAACCAACTGAATTACAGTAACAGGACGTCCTTCAATTACACAAAACAAAAATAAATTAGCTTTGTTTTATTTGAACTGTGTTTCGTAAGTTACGATAATAGCCTTATCTAATTCAATAATTTAATTGTAAAATTAAGCCACAAATGAAGGCAGGAGAAACTTATTTTAGCCTACTAAAACTGGGAAGAGTATTCGCAAGCTATGAATTAAGGTCACAACAATGTGACTGAGTTTTACTCCGGTTCTACGACTATCTATAGAGGATATAAATGCTACATACTTCGCAACTCTAAAAGTAATTATACAAATTGAACTTTTTTATACTAATACACCTATTATTTATGTTTGCTTGTATAGGTCTACTTACTTTTAATTTCGCTTCATACCGTAAAGTGAGCGTAACAATTAGCGCTTCTCAGACCGAACTTACCTGTTTTTAAAGAAATGGCGGAAATAGGGAAGAAAACTGACAATTTGTACTGACAACAATGAAACTCCTGTGGGAAGCAGCCTTCTTTCTTACAAATTGGCGATGAAACAGCTTCCACTTGCCTAAAAACAAACCTATCTTTACTTAGCATTCTTTTCCTCTTCCAAATACAAATGAGAAGCTTAACTTCACCTTTTCGAACGACGTTTTCGCAAGCGGCTTTGTAGCGCAGTTACGAAAATCGGATTGCCCTCGTGCACAGAAGGCACAGCGGACAAATGGAGCCCTCCGAAACAGTTTCCTTGTGGATCACAGCAGCCTGCTGTTATTGTTGTGGTTGTATTCTTTGTCTCAGCCATGTCTGCTGGGGGCAACTCGTAAAATCCTTTCACTGAACTGCTTCCATAACACGCAGGAAATGCATATGCATGACAAACGGGTCGCACAATGCAACTCCACCACACCATCAACAATGAAATTAGCCAGCACAACTCCTAAAGAAGAAGAAAAGGACTCGAATTAGACCACATTTGTTTCTTTCCAAGTTTTCACAAGATTATTTTTATACCATTCGCATTGTTTGGTCCGTTTTTCAGTGTTGTTTATCCCAACGTCTGCCAGGTACTAAACCCACTCTACTGCTGGTGACCTACACTTCCAAATTCCATACAAACAAACAAAAAAAAAAACGTCCTCTGCTCGAAATGAAAAGAAAATCGTGCTAATGGTAAAGCTTTTTATTTCGACTGTTTTATATGGCCTTTTTTAAAAACCTGTGTGCACAATTTCTTCTTTTCTATGATTACCCAAAGACTAATTTAAAAACCATTAGCCAACGAAGTTATTTAACATGGTTTTCCACACAACAAACGCTGAAAAACCAGGTTCTTTTGCCACCATTATTTTTGCAAGTCACAATTGGTTAACCGGAGTAGTTTTTCTTTATTTAGAAAAAAAATCCCTTTGAATTTTTTGCATGAAACATTAGAGAAAGACAAGAAAGTAACGAGTTATAATTCCTACACCTCTTTTGTATGCTTGCGCATGCGCAACTGGCTTTACAAATGCTATGTATAAGAGTATATACATTAAAAAAGTCCAGGATTAAGTTGCCCACAAGATTAATTCCACACAAAAAAGTCAGCTTTCTTTAGGGGAAAATGTCACATTCAGAAAGGGAATCCAAGCGAAACAACGGAATTTAAAATTTAACAACAGTACAGTGGGGAAGTCACTTTTTATTTTGTTTGTTTTCCATCCAAAAATTCCAAAGAAAGAAAGAAGAAGAAAAAAGTGCTTTGTACTGGAACATGTAACAACAATGGAATTAATTCCCCTTTTTCTTGTCAAGAATGCGATTATGGGCTTAGTTCTTTCCTGTTCATCGCAATAGTCAAACAATTTACAACAATGGATTCAACTGATTAAGGTGACTCGTAAGAAGCACCGTTTTAGAAATCCAACTCAATTAGGGGAAAAAATGTCCAAAAAACAATAAACTAAAAAAAGAAAGATTGAGTTCGCGTCGCTCTTGGAGGGACTGGCAAACCCAATTTCTTGAACTAAGTTAACAAAACTAACAAGAAACGATCCAAGCTTGACAAAAAGCTTAAAACCAAGAAAATAGTTAAATAAAATCAGAGAAAAAAGAAGAAAATAGCCTCACTTTCAAAAAACAACACCGGGCCCGAGGGAGGGGTTAAATTAACACAACCTTACATTGTTTACTGCTCGTTTAGTCTGCGATAAAACCGTGGCGAAAAGTTGTTTCCTTGTAAACAGAACCATTTAACTTCTCTAGTTCGAAAGATTTCGACGCTTACTTCAGCTTTCTTGTCTGCTTTCGCTCACAAGCAATTTGTCGGTGACGTCACTGGTCATTGTTATTGTTTTGTTTTTGTCACGAAGGCACGCATCTTTGGATCAATAGCAAACCGACGCCCAGGGACTAGACAGTACTTTTTCCTATTCCACTTATTTTTTCTTCAAGCATTTTCTTCTCAGATGCTTGCTTCTTAGCGTGAGAAGGGCGTGGTTAGCGTCATCACTGGGCGGCAAACTCCCGTCGTATAGTCAACTTCACTTAAACTTACACAATCTGCAAGAAAAAAAAACATTAGGTTACTTTTTATCAATTTTACTATTGTTACGTAAATAAAAAAAAAAGAAAAGAAAATGCTCAAGAATCCTTAAAAACGCGAATAGCTAATAGAAGAACCTCGAATCACCAACTAATACAGCGAATAACTCTAAAAATTAGAAAGCCATTCACTAACGATTTCGAATTCGTTAAGATTCGATTCGATAATTCGTTCAATTTCTGCTTGACGTAAAAGTAAGGCTAAAAGGAATTACAAAAGAAAACAAAAAAATATAAAACAAAATTACGTTACCTATTGTATAGCACCCACTGGTGCCGCCATAACCAACGGAGTGAGCGTCTGCAACGCCAATTGACGGGTGCATTCAAGTACTTTGGAACTGCTGATCCCATCATCCAAATCGCTCTCCATTTCCTCGCTCCGCCCGCCTCCATTTCCCGGCGATTCTTCCGTTACACAACTATCTATCAAACAACTCTGCACCACGGGGCTTTCTTCCGCTCGCCCTGCCGTTTGACTCAACCCCGGGGGCGTGGCTTCTCCCCTCGAGAGTGAGCCATCCCGATCCAGCGTTGATGTTACCGGCGTTTGACTGTCAGGCGACAAACTCCGACTCGTTTGCGTCGCCGTCGCCTGCCTCATAAACCCCATAGCTCCATTAACCAAGCGTTCCGTTATCAAATTGGGTATCGGCGTAGTACTAACCACTCCAGTATTGCCCCCTCCTACTACCTTCACTTTTGACATGGCTCCACCAGGTAAACCTGGCCTGGGAGGTTCATTCGTCCTCAAAATCTGTGTCTGAGGACTCAGCAGTGCATTACTGTGGTGGTGATGGTTCCCGTTATTATGGTTAACCATTGTTGCCACATTCTGTATCTGTAGCTGAACATTCGGGTCCGTACCTACTAGCGTCCCATCGGGCAGCTGGTTAACAATAACGCCTTGGGGCAATACAAAGGTTGGCATTCCCTGGTTTTGAACCAGAGAAAGGTTTAAATTCGCGGTGGTGATCAGCGGATTCATGTTAACAGACGGGTTCACCAGCCACTGTCCTTGCAACGTGGATAAGGAATGAACCGTATTGAACGCATTGAGCGTAATAGTACCCGAGTTGAAAGATTGGGGTTGAGGATTCAAGTGGTTCAAAACCACGTACGTTTTCCCGTCCGGCATTAACGCCAACGTGGGTACATTCGAATTTATCGAGCCCATTTGTCCCCCTGAGAAGGGTATCGGGAGGCAAGTGGCCGCTTGCAGCTGTTGCTGCAGATCATTAGGAGGCGAGACTTGCGCATGCGCAGGGGTACCCCAATGGTTCATGTTATTGTTGTTCTGAACCCCATGGAGCATCGAAGCGACCGTTTGTGGCGCGCTTTTCCGTTTTTTACCTCTCGCGGGTTTACTAGGTGGATGATGCGGGGTAAGGGGTGTGGCCGAAGGGTGACCAGGTGGAGCTTCAATTCGAGGCATAATAC
The DNA here is from genome assembly GCA_023053545.1 of Lepidurus packardi. Lineage (NCBI taxonomy): Eukaryota > Metazoa > Arthropoda > Branchiopoda > Notostraca > Triopsidae > Lepidurus > Lepidurus packardi. The sequence goes on along the minus strand of JAKZAN010000005.1, from coordinate 9,017,517 downwards.
AGCGTCCGCCAGTGCTATCCCGCGTGGAAGGGATGAAAGAAGGCGGGGCTTGGAGGATCACATTAGAATTATCCATATTGGATTGCAGAAGGGTGCCGTTGACGTTTAGGACTTGAACCATAGGAGGATGGGTGTTGATAGTGGGTAAAACGGAGCGCGGGTTGACGGAAAGCGGGGTAAGACGGTCGTTGGCGAAGGCATGGCCTCCCCAGCAGTTTGTTTGGTTGACTCCGCCCATAAAGGGGCCTGTGGTCGTGTAAACCGCTTGGGGGGTGGTAGGGGTTAACTTCTTGGGTTTGGGAAGTTTAGCAGCCAGGTTATGGCTCGCGGTACTTTTTCGGGCCTTTTTTGCCAAGCTAACGACAGCAACGGCCGGTTTACGAGGGGTTTTCTCCGCCTTCACTTTCAAGTTGTTCTTGGTGGGGGGGTTGGAGGGTTTAGGTGGGGAGGGTTTACGGGGCATGTTTACATTGGTGGTAGAGACCCCACTGGGCGGGGTAAGTACCGGCGCATGAGACACGACTGAAGGAGGTTCGGCAGCTTGGATCGGTACTGCCGGTACTGTGGAAACTGGCGGAACCGGAGTCACGGGAGGCGGGGCTTGAGGGGAGGAGCTAGGGATGAGTCCAGCGAAGCTTTTATAGCCAGAATCTTTGGATTCGTTGGCAGAGAGACCGTCCGAACTGAGTTCCATAGAATCCGGGATGCAATCCAGTAAATCGCCAATGAATTCCGACGGTTCGGCTTCAGGTTCTTCCGTCTGTCGTGCAGGTTCCATGCCCGAGCTGATAATGGTATTTTTGGCACTTTCGGGTACTTCGGGAGCGGGACACGGACTGGGAGCAGACAAAGGAGCTGAAACAGGCGGAGAAGGCGACGCTAATAACACTGGGGCGCTTTTCACCGGCGTGCTGGTTGCTAAGTTCTTGTTCGGCGAGAAGGTGAGTTTCTCGTTGTCAATACTTGGCTGGCAAGCAATAGTACTGTGCAGTAATACCGTCTGCTGGGCTAAGTACCCCGAAGGATCTTCCAAAAATGAAGGTAAACTCGTTTTAGGACTTCCGTTAGAACTGTCGGTGCTGGTGCTGTTGCCGGTACAATTACTACTGTTGGTACTTCGGGGTTGAGTAAGCGACGCCAAGTACCCACCCATGGGGGGACGGTTGTACTCTACCGGTAACTGCCGAACATCCACGTTGGGACACGGCGAGCGCCGTTTCCCGGCCGCCGCACTGGATGGCGTAACTGTAGAATGGTTACAATTGCTGCCGCTTGATGGCGAAACCAATTTTAGCTTTTTAGCTTTGGGGGCCGAAGGAGTACCGATAGCACTGCGTTTGTTGGTTTTCTGACTTTTGCCGCTCAAAGTAGACGATGGCATCACGTTACTACTATTGACGGTAGTTGAAGTAGGCGGAGCTACTTCTTCGGAACCTAATTGGGACTTTTCGCTTTCATTTCCTAGATAAATATATCAAGATACTTTGAATTAACTGTTGCTCAAATTAGAGATTTGATTACAATTTTAATTACAATCAAATTAACACTTTGACGTGCAACAATTTGTCTTCATTATAACATTGTGACTCGTTCAAGATGGCAGTTCGTTTAAGTCGCTTCTTAAACTGCGTTTGACTGATGATTATTTCAGCATATTATGATTTTTTATATAAAGTTTGAACAAGAGGTTTTGAACCATTTCAGGAAAAAAAAAGGGACAAAAAAGGGAAAGTTTTTGTAGAAGACAAATAAAGACAAGAAGGAGTTGGGTAAATAAGAGCCAAGGGCGTCCCCATAAGGGATATCTTGGCCTTGACGGGACCATTAGTTTGGTGGGACTCGCAAGGTTTTCATTGTTGGCGAGCCGGAGCGGGAGTTGGAGAGTTGGATCAATACAAGAAAACGAAAAGCTAAGCTCTTTTCAACCGTTTCGGTTTCCAGCGTTCCCTTACTTCACTTGGCTGGCTCTCAATAGTTGGATTCTAACTCGCAACACGTCAAAAGCATTAAAGCGGCTAATAAAACGGCGGAATCCAATCTCCAATGGTACATATCCGAACACAATCACGACTCCCTCAACACCCCCTATCAAAAATCGAATCAAACTTTGTATTCAAAGTCCCTCAAATTAAGTCTTTTTACTGTTCGCTTTTTTACGACTTGCCAGCTCCACTAACAAGATTACAAAACATTTTTCGCCTCAATTTAACTCAAAATGTGTAAGTATTGGCTTCTGCGAAAACTAAAATAACTTCTTGTTAGTAATGTAGAGGATGACTGCGTCAAACAAACTACCCTTTGAATCAGTCATCATGAGCTTCACGAATTTACCATCTAGGAAAAGAACATTCGCAACTGTTAGAAAGGATCCGATTTTACACCTTATTTATTTAAGGTTCGATTTGCTATTACCGCTACACCCTAAGAATGTTACCGGAATTACAACGATCACTCTTAAAGCTTCCCCACTATCGAACTTTCCAATCGCTTTGAAATCTCCCCAGGTCCCCGTTTAAACCCTTCGATTCTCGATAACAATCCCATTTCCCCTATCTCAACAATCAATCTTGCGGAAAAAAAACCCAACATAACCCAAATCCACCCCCCAAAATCCCCGTTAGCCAAAACCCAAAATAAAAATAAAAAAAGATCCTCAATCTGAATTCATGTCTTCGGCTACTTCAACGCCAAAGTCCAACCAACCTTTAACTCTTTCTCTCCTCTTTTCGTTGTTGTTCTTATCTCCCTTTTCAGAGCCTGTTATTCCCTTCGTCACGCTTGGCTAGCGTGCTGGACTTCCAAAAGGCGTCTTCTTCTTCGTTTTTTCGGTCGCGGTTCCCTAATCAATAAACTGGTCTCTGGTCTGCCGCGCGTTTCTATAACGTTGCGCCAGGTAAAATCTTTCTCTTTCTGTCTCTCTCTCCCTTCTCCTTCTCTTCCAAATCCTTCTGCGTTCGCCTGTCGGCTTATAGAGATATAAAAAAGGAGCTTCTCAAACGATCAAACGAAAATAAATATAAAAAAGAACCGGTTTATGCAAATGACTGCACCAGGGCCATGCCAAAACGCCCAGGTCTCCCTTCTATTTGACTATTTATGGATAAGGACAAAAACTATCAACTAGTTACCCTCTAGAATAAAAACAAAAATAAAGAAAAACTGGCATGTCTTCATAAGAACTGAAAAGGGAGTTAAAGGAAGCTTAAATAAACACAACACCAGAGATTGCCTGGCTTTGTGCTGACGAAACCTCCGAAAAATTAAAATAAGCTTGAAAAAGTTGCGCATTTTCGCTACGCCAAGGCCACACCCACAAGAGTACAAGACCATGCGACCTGGTTATCTTCCCTCCAGGTAACACGAAGTTTTCTAAGCATTTTGATAAGGATGAATACGCTTCCCCTCCAAAAACCAAATTCAAACGTCGCGAAAGGGCGGGAACGTGATTGCTGCAGGGTAATTTCTTTCGTTTTTCTTTTCTGGAAAAGGAAATTCGAGTCACGATGTTCGATGTCAATTATGGCACCTCTAAGAGGGCCTTTTAGTGAAGGGGAAGAAAAAAAGATGCGTGTCCATATAAATCCCCCGACTCGAAAATTTAATAAAGTTTACTTTTTTACCCCCCAGCTTGCATTTTTTCGGCGATAGTCTTTCAAAAGAAGTTCCAAGGATCATTACACTATTAAAAGCGCCGATTAATTAAAGGGATGTGGTTTAATAACTCAAGTTGAGTCACACAAGCCATTGTGAAGCTCGAGGTTATGGATTGGGGGTTCACTGAGTTCGACGATGCTGTCATGCACATTCGGGGAATTATGTGTACAATATTACTTGTTATACCTTGACACTATTATCACCAAAGAAACACGCGATAAAGTGCGTCACAAATGTCTTCTTAATGAGCTTCTTAAGTATTCTTTTTGTAAGAAAGACGAAACTATTCCCAGAACTGTAATGTTTTCAGGTAACATATCCTTTTCCAAAAAGGAATAAAACAAACCCTTTTGTTTCCCTTAAGAGCTTGCTTAAAGTGAAGAAATCCATCAAATATGCGGTTTTTCTCCCTTTTGAAGCAAGATGTACTATCCCTAGGTGAAAACAAGCCGTTATAAGCCTCGCACCTGTCGTTGATTTCATTTTTCAAGGGAAACCAAGCAACATTTCGAACCATTTGTCTTCCTGCCTCCGGCTCTAAAAGTTAATTAACTGACGGCTTTTAGGCCCCCGAATGACAGCCTCTTTTTCAGGAGTTTTAACCCATCAAACTATAGAAAAACCCAAATACAGGTAGTGTAAGCCCTTGAAAACTTCACACACTAAAAGAAAAACCATTTTTGTGCCGCTTTTGTGTCTCATTTCTTTTATACAATAAAATCTAGGTTAAAAAGGAAGATTTTCTTCTCCACACTTGACGAACAACCTAAAGAGGATTGAAGGAAACATTCCTCAAAAAGGGGAAGCTAGGCACTTTAGCCCCTAACAATACAATCCTTAATTAGCTTAACTTGACGTTTTTACCTGCTGCCGATGTGGTCGTTGTAATTGGCATCGCCGTCGAACCGGAACGTGCCCGACTATGGCTACAAAACTCCCAAGATGGCGGCGAACTCGCTGCGTTACAAGACACCTATAAAACATTTGTTAATTATAAATCAAAACTTACAATCTTTTTTTTTTTTGTCCTTTTCTTTTTCGTTTTACCATCGGGTTGAACTCGAAAACTTGTTCCAGACGCAAGGGGCAAGGTAACCCACATTTACACGTGCCATTTTGTTGAATGTATTGCCTCACTTCTTGGCTACAATGTAACCGCGTTCCACTGGGACTGCAACAATCCAAATAAAATTTGTATTAGATTAATTTAACAAAATTGCAATCTATTAAACCCAATTATATTATACACAACCCATTACATTGTATACTTAAAAAATTATAATATACTTAACCATATAGATTACACTTTTTTCTACAAACATCTAAATATATGTTGTTTATGTTTTTTATTACTTTTTTGTTTATGTTTTCTATCACTTATTTCTTTTGCTCTTATTTTGTTTATGCTCTTTACTTTCTTTTACTCTTTGGCTGCCTTAAATACTGCTATCAATTCCATCGTTTGTAAAACAGAACTTAGCGTTAAATGCTATCTAATTCCCCAAGGCGGATTTTCCAGCCCAAACGGGTGAAACAGCTTACAACTAGTAAATCATTGCAAAATCGACTGTTTTAAATCAAGTAAAGTCTGAAAACATTCTAAGCGTCTTCAATAATAACGGGAAGTAGTTCCCTGCTCTTGTTTCCAGAAATTTCTCGGCGTCGAAGTACCTCCACAGAACTTATTTTAGCTCTGCGACGAATTCCTGCTAAATTTGCCCTAATTTCCGCTTATACGACCTTCAACACAAAAACCAAGGTGCCAGATGCTTCCTCCGTTCCCAACAATGAACCTTTAGACCGAACACATCCGTCCTATCCTACCTATCTCCTATTTTAGAATTCAACAATGAAAGCTTCCCCCTCCTTATTTCATCTATAAACCCCAACTCGTCTGGCTGACGTTATATTGTCACATTCTCCCCCGGTACCACCCAACCCTCCCTATTTCCATACAAAAACTTACCCTTTCACCTTTTATCAATCTCCCTCGTTCAAACTCTCACCTGGACGTGTCGTAACTCGAAGTAAAACCAAATTTCCCCTCTTCGTTCTATTTGCTCATATACCTTCACAAAAGAAGGGAGGGGGTACGTTCACCCCACCTCCCCTTATAAGGGTACAAGTAATGCATATAACCGATATGATAACATATCCATACATGGACACATAGCGTGTGAAAGCTACCTTCGCATTTCCCTGTTGAGGGGTAAGGGCCGCTAATAAAGAGTTTCTTTTTTATACTATTTTACCTTCCCTCCACCCAAGAAAAAAAAGGGGGGTGGGGGAGATTTACAAAGCTGATAAACAGGAAAACGCATGGTACCTACTCCATTTAATAGCGTGCAACCCCACGACCCTCTCATAAAAAAATGCTTACATCTCTCTTTTTCAGCTTTGACCCCCTTCCACCCCCCTACAAATGAAACTTTCCGTTAGCACCAAGCACCCTCGAACAATTAGACCAAAACGAGAAAATACTTGGCAACTGCTTCCTTTTCCCATAAAATGGCCCAACGCACAGTAGTCAACTTCCCTTTTAGATACTTTTCCAACATCAAAGGTACCAATTTTCATATTTTTATCCTCTTAAAAAAGAAAAAAAAATGAAATAGTATTCCAATTGTTTGTTTCCGCATGTTTGTTCCAAACGAATACCCTTCAACGATACTAACTTAACAAGTAGAACATACTCGGGTAATTACATATCACTATCTAATTGTTTCTCCTACAACATTTAACTAGTAATTTCCATTTCACTAAATTGGTAGTTTTCCGCTTTCTTTCTTTTTCCCCTTTTTCCACGTTGACAATGACAATCCGTTTGTCGTCTAACGTAAACAAAACGTCTATGAAAACTTGCAAATTCGCTACCAAATCATTATCCCCTCAAATGCCTCAAATTAGAACTTCATCAACTTTATTTTCATCATCAACTTCTTTCTTTCTTTAGACCACCCCAGGGGGGGGGGGGGGGGCACGGTGACAATGACAACGCGTTTATTGTAGCAAGTAATGTAAATAAAAAGTCTATGGAAACTTGCGAATTCGTTATCAAATCATGCTACATGCCCCCAAATGCCTCAAATTAGAACTTCATCAACTAAAATGATTTTCTTGACGTTTTAGTTTGGCTTGGGGTTGCCATGGCAACCGCTCTTTAGCTTTATAGACTTTCCTTTCAGGTGCTAAAATATGCGTCAAACTCAGGTAAGTCGGTAAGTCGATCCTGCCCTCCCCCCCCTGAAAACTAACAAAGACTTGGTTCGTCCACTCCCTTTTTGCCCCAGAAATGTCAGCACGAACAAGACGTAAAAAACAGTAAATTATAAAATAAAAGTTCCATAAATGTTTGTCTTCTTTCGACGTTTTCATTCGTTTTTTAAGACCGTTTTTTATCCCATAACTCGAACACGTTTCTACACTTTAATGAATGTAGAATTAATAAGGCCCCTTGTTATTTTTCCAACTTTTTTTCTTAAAGAAAATAACTATCCCATTTTATAAATCTCATCCCGAATTGGAATAGAAAAAACATGGAAGTTAAATAACCTCGCACATCTGTTTGGATCTGTTACGGTGACGTCACACGCTTAAACGAGAGCTTGTTTTCGCTCAAAGGTTGAGTCTGTGAAATCTCTACAGAAAAAGCAAAGTGAGAACACAACCCGGACTTTGGAAAACTTACAAATGCACACCTGGACCAGAAAAGTGGTTCCCAAAAACCCGCCATTTTCTTTTTAGGTTTCAATTCATCAAATAATAAAAAACACGGCTTGCCAGACATTCAGACAAACACGCTCATAAGAGCATTAAGCATACTTTCTCTCCTCACTTCGCATCCATAAAAAGCATTGGGCAGGCCCTTCAATAAAAAAAAAAAAAAAAAAAAAAAAAAGTTGGCATCTCGAAACGTTGCCCGAAGTCGTTCTTGATGAAGTGCAGTAGTCTTACCCAAGCTCTAACTTATTTTTTTTATTATTTTTTTTTTGGTAGAAGACAGCTAATGACACAAATCAAGGTGGACAGATGGGCAATCAGCCAAACACGACGTCTTCACCCGAAAACTCGACCACCTGGATATTATTTTCCCCTAAATACTTAAATTGAAATATTTCTTTTAACTTTCCTAAGTCGTTTATCAAAAAAGATGGCCTCAACCTTCACGTCAAGTGGTTCATGTGTGAATCATATCAGGGGTCTCTTTAACATCATTCATCACGGCTCTAACGTGACGTCTATATTAACTGTTCCCTTCTTTTCACTTCTGTTCTTTTCTGTTTTTGTTCTTTTCCAAGCCAAGTCAGCCGATGGCCTCTTTGTAGGAGAATTGGTAAAAGAACGAAAAAAAAATTATAAAAAGGCAAGAATTTTAAAACGGAAAGCATTCTATGGTGCTGGGTAAGAAAGAGAAGGAAAATGAAGAGGTTAAAGTTCTAGAAGTCATGACTTTTAATAAGGATTAGAAACTCCTCGAGGGGGAAAAACATACTAAAGAATAGTAAAGAAAATAAACAATTACACGTAATGTAACTAGGAAAGAAACCGGTTTAATAGACTCTAAGGTTAAGAGAATCTCGTGTGGGGCCACCCAGTGCGAAGGCCAAAACTGCTCCCATCCGTTTTTAACAAGATGGCTGCCAACCGGAAAGCGCTAACACGCTATAACCAAGATGACCACGTGGTTAGCGCTTGTAAAGAGATTTTTTTTACCGCCTTCATACCTTTTCTACCTCCCAGCAGCCTTTTTTACCGCTTGATGTTATTATGTTACTTCATCGAATATTTCCTTGATAGAGCCATTCAGACAGTTATGACCTCAGTCGTTTAGAATCAATCATAGGCCTTACAGAGACATGAAACTTTTACCGCCATTTCTGCTGGTTGTCGCAATTTTCGATACTACTTCTAGAAACGCGAATTGCGTGATAGGAAAAAATACGTGAAAGAAGAAATGTTTTGTTCTGATATTCAAAGTTCATTCTTAATAAAAACGTTAATTGTTCAAATGCGTTAAATTTCTATAAAAAATATAACGTTTCAGATATTTTTATAGGTGAAGCAGTAATTTATAAAAAAAAAATACGGTTAAGCGAAGTACTTTCAGAACCTGTTGGTCATCTAGTCAGCTTTGTTTTCGCGCGCGCTTTTCGTAGACAAAAAAGGCGCCAAGAAAGTTACGTATCTTACAGTTTAAGCTAACAAGCAGTTTGAAATGATTTTAAACCGGTTTTACGTCACGTAGACGGGTTACAAACCTCACTCACGCCGTTGAAACCGTTCTCAGCCGACAAATGACCGTTAATCGAATTAAAACTCTTCTAACAATTCAGTTGAAAAACAAAAATTCGATTAATCTATTAAGTCATTACATTCTTGCAAATTTACGCTGAATCTCATTTTTAGAAAACAGACTATTTAAATTCAAGCCATCCGCAACCTTTCATATGCAAAGCTATAATTTTGTACATAATTTATGTGAATTTTCTGGAAACAAATTCGTGTAACGGATTTTCAAGCTCTGGCAAAAAGCAACGATGATTGAAAACGGCGGGGCAAAACAATCCCCATGTAAAGCTAACTTCTTCGCACCAGAGTGGTAGAACTGCACTATCAACCATGCATGACATCATCACTTTATTTTCCTCCTTGTTGAGCCAAAACGAAAGCAAAGAGAAATATGGCCAATCAAGATTGTCCCAAGCTCGATCACGACTTACAAGAAAATACGCATCACGTGGCCTCGACGAACAACTCTAAATGTAATATACTTATAATATATCATAACATCAAAAAATAGAAACAACTCCATCAATGGCTTCCCTGCCAAGTCTGGCACGACAAACACAATTGCTTGTCTCTCACGGTCACTTCCCCAATGTTCCCTTTGTGTAGAAGAAAACATAAAAAAACATATTGTGTCTACCTTTCTCGCTCCCTTAACAAAGCTCAAGTAGAGGCTAATTTTGTTCTTAAAAAAATTAAACTTGTGATATTTCCTTGTGTCTTAATTTCTTTTCCTCTTTCATCACTTCTGAAGTTGTGCAAACTAAAACTACGAAATGTTAAAAAATTGTTTATATATTATCTAATTAGAAACAGTTTCCTTTTTGGTGGAGTGTTACGTTCGCACCCATTCTTATTTTTATAACGCTTATAAATAGCCTCCAGCACCCCACTTCCGTTCCTCAAGTCATACCTGGCGTGTCAAATAGGACGCCTGTCTACTTTTTTCCCCTTTTTCGAACTCACCTCAGCACCATATGTCATTACACTTTCATAATTTACCCCCCTGTCTACCCCTCACCAACTTCTCTTTGTGTCTGGTCACGAAATATCTCACTTGGCCTACCTATGAACCACGCTATATAACTGTACAATAACTCGCTATATGGACTGAGGTATATATGCATACATTAATCTTTTCATTCAAGGCATGCATTGACTGTAATGATACTGCTACTTAAGAAACGAAGTGCGGCCTTATTCATAGCGTAAATTTAAACACTGGTTATTAAAAATAATAAGGAACTTGACTCTACATGGATAATTTGCATTAATTACCTATAATTCTAAACCAAGCCAAGTACTTGATCAAAATACCTTCTCAGAATATTTTTTCGAATTTAACCGACGTATAGGCTTAAAAAATAGCTTCTCCAATTAACTTTATTAACGACAATAGAGGCTACTTTGCATAAATTAAGTTAAAAATCCTTCATTTTTATCTTAATTTGAACTTGCCTTCTTTAAGTTAGTTCTTTTAATTATAAATAAGTTTGAGCGATGTTAATAATTTTGAATTACACAAATTTCCGTGCAAGATGTTTTTATTTATGGACCGAAGTACTTCCCCGCCAAAACGTAACGAAAGACTTGGCTGCCGCGATCACTTCCATTTATTGGCATTTCTAGAAACTAAATAAACTTGGAACCAAAATGTGCCCTCGAGTTAAATATAACTTTTGAAAAGCGAAGAAAGTTGGGGTCCCTAAAAACGACTCTACATAGAATTCGACGCCAAAGTCCGTTGCTGTCGCTCTGTAGCTCGGCTAAACTGCACTTAAAAACCTAAACTAAATAATATCTGAAACAAAAATTAAAGACATCTTACCTTCTTAATCACTAATTCTTTCTTAATATCTCACTAACAGTTTCTTCTATACCATTGTAAAATCAATAAATTAATATAGGGTATTTCTCCACACCATCACTGATTATATAAACAAATTTTTGAAAAATAAACGTCTAAATTATAAAATAATTCACCCAGAACTACTACACTTAAAACATTTGTCTATACTTTGGAGAAATATATAAGCCTCAATATGAACTTTTTTTAAAAAACTAAAATCTTGCTTACCTTATATAAACAACCGCGTTGTTCACTATCGTTCTCTCCCAGCTCCATGGCGTAACCACCCCTTTTTGACAGGGCGGAGTCACAAATTCCTCTGTATTTCCTAAATGAACAGTGGGCGCCAAATTACTGGTTGTAGGCGTGACGCAACTCTTGGTGACGTCATCTGCCGTCCGTACGGCACCGCCCACTTCGTTTCTCTCACTTCCGGGTCCATTATCTTCGAAATTCTGCGTTGGAGGCTGAGAATCCGGCAGTGAAACGACTGCCGAAGATGACGCATTACTATGATAGCCACTCCCACAATTCCCCGCATGATAATTGCCGCTTTGTTGTGGCTGTTGATTCTGCGTATAATTCGTCCACACATTCCCGGTACTTTGCATAGCATTATTCGTCCATTCTTTTGTGTCATTTTGATTAACATCTCGTCGGTGAGGCTGCGGAGTCCAATAACTCGGCTGGTTCCTCGCGTACACGTTCACATTGGCAGAATTGCTCTGGTTCCAGGCGTAATTCACGTAGCGTCGCTGGACTGGCCCAGCGGGACTCTGATTGTTCTCTGGATAGGGCCAATTATACGCATTATTAGTATAAGGACGGTTCAGAAAACTACTACCACTACTACTACTGCTATTTTTTGTGTAAGTATTGGCAGAATACACCATACTGGGCTCCGCAGAACTCGCGTACACGTTTGTATTAGCCGAACAGGACGGGATTCGATAATTCGAGTACCAGGACTGGTTCAATTGATGGTTGAATGAACTGCTACTGGAATAATCGCTTTGGCTATCGGCACTCAAGCTGCTACAACTCGATTCCGCGGCTTCGGATCGCACGGAATCGCAGCGCGAGTTGGTTCTGGGGCCCTGACTCACGTTCACGCAGTGGAGCGACTCGTAATTGGCGCCCGGACCGCAAAACTGAGGGGGAAACAGATTAGGGTCTAAAGTAACGGTGGTGACCACGTTACTGGGGTGTAATCCTTGCATATTGGCGAATTGGTAGGCGGAATTGGGGAAATTCTGCGAGTTACCCAGTGCTTGAGCATGTCGTTGCGCTAAGTGGACATGACTCACGTCACCGGTGAGGTAATTGCCAGTATTGGGTTCGAACGATTGTTGGGGAGGTTGGATGGTACGATGGTGGTTCCAAGCAGGGGTCGTGTCCAAGTTGAAAACGCCTTGGCTGGCCAGTACTTTCTTGGCGTAGGCTCGAGCGGTAGGGTACATTCTCTCATTAGGATTCGTACCGGAGCTGTAGATTTCGCCATTTTGCTGGAAAGGGGCGTGGTTTAGACGTTGATGGGCGTTTCCTTGGTTGGGCAAGTACAACAACACGTTTTGCAGAGCATTGTTGCTGTTGTTGTGGCACTGACTAGTGGAAAGAGCTTGTCCGGCCATACTTTGCAGCTCTGCTTCCAACCATCACGAAATTTCACACTTTCAAAACAAATCTGAATCAAAAACAAACATTAATGTGTGCTAATTTGTCCTGTTTTTTGCTATTAAGGAAAGCTAAAACCACTTGGGATGTTTGTTGGTAAAGGCTTCTGGGAAAGATTTGGCCTTGTTGGGGAAGCAGTTAGACGTCTGGGAAGGAAAAGGAGGTCACAACTGTCAAAAAATCCCAGCAACAACAAAACACCAAAACGATAGATAACTGGGATGTGAACATGAGAGAGAACAAGTTCGTGGCGGATTAATCCAAATTTAAATATCCAAAATAGGGCACTTCTTAAAGGTTTTCCCGCTTGTTTGAAGTATAGAAATGTCGCAATTGGGGATGATTACCGACGTTTTCCATGCGTCCTTTTGTCACCTGTTTCACAGCACACACACAACGGACGACATTACAGACAACTGCGCCTAGCTCGCCCCGGCACAAGCTCGAGGCGCGCATAACGTAAGCGGCTGTCAGGGGCGGATTTTTGGACAGAGACTGGACAAGTTTCGCCATCTAACGGGTGACCCGCTTAAAGAAAAATAAATGAATTTTCTGGATTCTTTTTCGAATTTGATACCCTCTATTGAGACCGTTTGAAAGTAAAATGGAGAATTTGTCAGGCTAATTTGGACTTATGTCATCCTCTGGTAGCTCAGTTGGTAGAGCGGTGGACTGTAGTAATTTGGACTTATGTCAAATTAAATATCAGTGTGAGCAAAGCGAAACTTGGCTGACTTTTCGTTGAGAATTCTCTAACTATTTTACACCAACATTTCATATTTTAACATACTAACTACTTTGCTTCCTCTAAATAAAACTAGAGTAATGCCCTGTCTTGATTATAATGTATATAGGTATAGTAGTTGAACTTGTGGTGGCTAATCGCAGGGTATCGCTAATCGTGGAAAAATTGGTGACGTTTTGCGGGGTTTTGGAAGTTGACGCCTTTTAATGAGATTCTTTGAAAGTAGAAGCTAAATACGTGGGTAGTGATTAAAAATCGAAGTACATTAAAGAACGCGTTGACGGGTAAATTTAAGAAACTAATGGACAGGCACTTTAAAGTACATTAATTCCTAAGGAACTTCGACAAAGGCGGTGATAAATTGTTTTGAACTAAAAAATCCTGTAAAAATCTTTAACGGAGATAAAAGGAAACGTGAACTGTTTTTTCGTCAGAAAATATAATAATATTTTTGTGTAAGGATTGAATTTCGTGCACCACTTTTTCGGCTTCCTTCCAAAATTAGTACAAATAATTGGGAAGTTTAGAAATGTCATAATTAGTAGACAGAATTTCCGAAAAAAACGCGATTGTATTTAGCGACAGAAACAGACCACCAATAAGGCAAAAACACGTAAGATTCGCACACCTTTCAAAAGAGTAGGGCCAGGTTTTGGGGGGTCAGCCAAGCTTTGCGTGATTTTAGAATTAGAAATGAAAAAGGAGAAATAAAATAATAAGATCATTTACTGTAAGCCATTGAAAGTCCAATAAAGATTCATTCGGAGGGGCACTGTCATTTGTTATTATTTGTATTTGGTTGTAGCGAGCAGAGGGGCTTGAGACACGTATGAAGTTTTCTTTTCTCTTAATTTGACAAGGAGGATATGTTGTTCCACTCATATCAAGACAGATCTTCGTTGACTGTCACGGAGTTGTCGAGGATCAAAGCGTTCGAGCTCCTGTTTGGGCACACTGAGTGCACTGTAATCTATAGGACAAGGGGCCAACGCAGCATCTCGACTGACTGGACCAAAAAGGAAGTGGCCAGGACCATGAGGACCACGACCCAGCAGGAAATTGGCAAAACTTAGGCGGAACAATGACCAAGTCAGAGGAAAATCACCGTTCTGCAATACAAAATTCCATGTTAAATGTAGAGAGATTTGACTAACTTATTTGTTTTACCGCAGTCATGGCTTTGAAAGCTTCGGTAGTTGTTAAGTCGACATCCTCAGGATTAGGCAGACTTAGAAACCGTCCATAAAAGTCTCTAAGTTCCCTAGGCGAAATGAAACCTTTGCCTGAAAATCGAAATACAAGATAAAGAACGATTAGAGTTAGTTTAGACAATGCATTTGTTTTTCTCTGCAAAGGACAAGAAAGTCAGTACGGAAACGCCGGACTGGAAGCCCATAAAACTTTAACCAGATCAACTTTGACCTTTTCGTGCAGCTAAAACCGCCGCTCCCCATTCTAGAGAGGCTCCTTGATCAATATGCCATCGTCTTCGAATTCTGTCAAGAACTCAGAACACCACTAAAACGCATCTTTGCACGACAAATCTCATTGCAAACGTAACAACAGGTACGGATCAATAACAATCTTTACGAACCATGTAAGTTTAACGTTCTTAAAAGTAAAGTCTACGGCGAAGTAATCTGAATTTCTAATGCGGTATAAGCTGCGGCAATCGCTTTTCAGATGGGCATTCAATGCTTCCAGCAGCTCGGAACTTATGTTAATGATTCTTTAGCTTAAAACGATCAGTGGCGTAACTAACAAGCAATACTTATTAGCAACAATAGATGAAGAGTTATTTTACCCTAAGCTTACGCAATATTAAGTATCAAATTTGTGAACTTAGGCTGAATTTTTCGTATGCTTAGCCATTATGCTTAATTATTGAAGACAAAATTCCTGGAATTGTGTTAGATGCCCCGTACGGGTAAGGGTAAGGGCAAGGGTACGACAGCGTTGTACTTTATGGTCTTACGCACCTGACGCTTTACTGGAATGAACCCAGTAATGCCAGTACTAACGAGGCTTTATCATCAATCAAGCAGCTTCCATTATACCGTATTAAAAGTCGTAGGTTCCAGCCAACATTAAGGCTCCCACCTTAAAACGATCTTAAAATAAGAAGCAAAGGCCTATTCTTCGGAATATATCGGCGCTTTGGGATTGCTGCCACGAATTGCGAACTAAGCTTATTTCGCCGTCCTGCCTTACTGTTAGATTAAGCAACTGCAGTTTCGTTTATTTGTTGTTAATGTTATTCTCAAGTAATATGACAAGAAAATGAAGATAAATTATACTCGTACCAGTTCGACAAATGAGATTGAAAAAAATCTTGGGCATTTCTTGAACCCATAAAGGAAAATCGGTGAAAGTTTTGCAGCCATGGATGAGACTGCCCCAGGCTTCCAGCCACTGTGAAAGGTCCACACACACTTTGGGGACCTCTGCATGACCAAACACTAAAGCAAAAGGGAGAAAAAGAGTTCATTAATTTCCGACCTGTTGTAATCTAATTAGCTGACTGTCACGCGCGCGCAAACAAACTTAGCTAGACAAACGTTTTCCTCTTCCTCTCATCCAAGGAATTATTACACAACGCCCCAAAATTGAGGACCCAACGTCTCGACAATGAACAAGTTACTATCTACCATCTGTTTAACTTGGCTTTAGTTACATTAATC
The DNA here is from genome assembly GCA_023053545.1 of Lepidurus packardi. Classification (NCBI taxonomy): domain Eukaryota; kingdom Metazoa; phylum Arthropoda; class Branchiopoda; order Notostraca; family Triopsidae; genus Lepidurus; species Lepidurus packardi. Next base: position 9,001,628 of record JAKZAN010000005.1, on the reverse strand, counting down.
AATGAGCCAACTCTCCGCCATCTCCTGCACATTCTTCCCACTTTATAATTAAATTTGTGTACGCAGTATTTAACTATAAACATAAATAGTTAAACAATTCCAGAACATACTGTTACACTTTTATGCTTCCTCTACATTTAAGAAAACAATGGGCGATCCGTAGTTGGGGGATCCGTAATTTGGCGATCCGTAGCCCTAACGGTCAAGTTTCGAAAATAAACGACGTACGTTCTTATCGCAATTTCCTTCCAATATTTCGATTTAATTTCGTACTCTACTCAACTGTGAGCGTACAAAGTCGTGAAACTATGAGAAATTGTCTACAAAAGGATGTGCTTCTGCATGAGGGGTTGAAATTTAAACAAACAAGCAAAATAAACACTGTCGGTGGATCAACCTTGATCCTAACGGTCGAATTTAAAAAGCGCGCCCAAACTAGCTTCACTTATTTCGAGGTCAATACAAGTATAGTGAAACAAGCTAATACAATAATGAATCCATTTCTTCTTAGTATAGTCCTTCAATACTCCCCTGAAACCTCCTCACGAGTGTCTTGTGACCAATACAGCACACGCAAAGGAGAAGAAACACGTACAAAACCAAAACTCGACCAGAAATAAACAAAGAAGAACTAGACACGTGGAAACCTGTTCTGGACGGGAAAACAAGGAAGCTCGTTACTAGTTATCCAATCATGTCAAGTGAGTTTCCCCAACATTTAGGACCTGAGCAACTTTAACCTACCCAATAGCGCAAAGTTTGTTACACTCTCCCCAAACTTAACTTTAACTTTCGGAACCATTTAATTGACCGGAAATTTATCTCCAAACTCACACGTATATCTTAGAAATATAACAAAAATTCGTCAATAACTATACCGGTTTTTCTCCGCATAGGATCAGTAACGTGAGTCAGCAAAAATCTCAGGAACTCGTCGAAAACTTCTTTGGTTGTCAGCATCTCTAACGATTCCGCTGGCCATTCTGTATAATGTCGTATCCGCTAAAAGAGGAGAAAGTAAAACATATGTAGAATCAATAGTAAAGCATATCACGAAACCCTCCACCGGATAAATGATCTATATGAAGTTCCCCGGGGTGTGTTTGAAACCACGTGTCTTTTTCCTTTTTTGGCTGAGACTTGGAAGTATTTTTATATCACAATAAACTCGTGCAGCCTTCTTTTCGGGCGTAGTTTCTGAATCTTTTTTTTTTAGATAAACACATACCTCGTTCAAGGCGACAAAATCCTCCGAGGAGATGACGTTGTCGTGGTTCATATCGAGAACGTGCTGGAAGAAGAATGTGAGTTTGGTCCGTTGAAAATCCGACAGATAATCAACCCCACGAGTTGGCACAAAATCTTCTTCATCTGAATCTTGAGATCCTCGTCGTACCCAAGTAGCTGTGCGGGTTACATATGTCCACACGTACAGAGCAGCCCAGAAAAGAAATGCAAAGAAGAAATGTTTTTAATAGCTATTTCCGTACAGACTGGCAAAGATAATCCCAAAGAGTAACAGGAAAGAAACGTTAATTAAGCATCTTTTTCCCCAGCAAGCTTAGACCGTAACAAACCACGCTTCATATTCCCTGAGGCCAAGGCGGCAAACTACGTTCCTTTTTTAGACAGAAGCATGAAGAAATATTGTATAACTAGTCACAAAGCACTAATCACTATAGTGTATAAAGACACATTTTTACTCATTTCTTGCTCCTTGAGAAAGAAAAGAATTTTCCTTTGACAAAATTTCCCGAACCCCTTTCTTCCAGTTTCTATAGTGGCTTAAAAAAGAAAAAAAAAAGAAGAGTCCCGCACTTCAACTTTGATGCAAACCCGCCCCTTAATCCCTCTCTTCTTCTCTTAACATCAAACCTAGGATAAAAAAATTGCTTGAAAAAAATTGAACCAACGTCTTTGGGCTTCACAAATTCACTTCCCCTTCCCCTTCAAAGGAAAAGTAAAATATACTTTACGTTAAACTTTAGTTTTAAAGTAAATTATGTGAAGGTCGTACTCAGGTTGACTTCCTTATGGTAGCACACGGTGTTTAGGTGGTGAAGGGATTAATAATTAAACCTGATTTACTGAACCATGTCTGAAACGGTGGTGAAACGAATAAATCTTAGGAAAGCACAGGATAATGTGCTGTAGAAAATGTTATTGTGTTTGAACAAGAACAAAGCCGCAAGCTTCACCAGCTTCAAATTAATGCAGGAAAAGTAAAGTAAGACAAGAAAAAAAAAAGACAAAGCTTACACCATACGTGTACACTCCATCCTTGTCCAGTGCCGGCACTGGCTCCTCCCCCAACTGCCTCGCTACTTTTGCATGTCGAAAAGTCGGACGCTCCATCTTCAGTAATGGAAGTCGAATGGTTTCCGTCGACAGTTGGTAGCCGGAATTTCTTGATCAGATCCCGCGTACGACCTTTGGTACGATCACAAGCATGACGCCACGTGTATAAAAACTTACGCGACACATTCGCGTTCGCATTCACGTTGACGTTCGGCGACGGGGGCTCAGACATGATAATTCGCTGCTATATACTATTTCCTTTTATGTTCCACCGGCGGATCGAAAAAACGTTACTCCATTTTGGTCCCTCCCACCTCACAGTAATTTCGCGCAGCGGAATTGGAATCCTCCTCCCTAAAAGCTGTAAAAGAAAAAAACCCACCACATGTTTAATTCACCAACGTAGGAACAAATAGCATTAGTGCTGTCGGCACTCCTCCTTTCACTTCATTTGCGTAAACAGAAATTAGGGCTTTGGAAACTTCTTTCCAAAAAAATGAAACTCCGTTTGAGGCTCTTTTATTGAAAGATAATTACTTTCTTAGATCAATAAACGCGTAATTAACGGTCACGCGGGGAGATATTACCACACAATTCCGTGGGTTAGGAAAAAGTTACTGCGGAATAGAGGGTGAGCTCCAAAAAAAACGCAGAAGTTGAAAGTATTTACCGAAATTAGGACACAATTCACGGGTTTCGTTCCACTTTAGAGAGCAACAACATATAACACAGAAGCCTATGAGACGCCCCAACCACGACTGAAAAGGTGAGCTTCCGCGGTTGACCCGAAAGTACGTGAATACGATACAGTGAGCGCAGGGCTTTCCACCGGTGAGGGAAGGTAACAACAGAGTGTTGTGTATAGATAGATACACAGGAATGAGGGACGAAAACGGGTAACGGCACGCACAGCCCCAGCGGAGGATCGATGGGACCCGCGGAATCCGGGTTACCAAGCCCCTTATAGATATGCCATAATATTAGGAACTTCGGAATCCGACGTGGGACAGGTATTGGCAACACCTAACCTACAACTTACCCTCCCTTACTAAAACAGAACTAAAAGAACATTAGCTCGTAAATAAATAATACAAACAGACATGAAAAATGGTACCCGGGTGAGAACTAGGGTAATAACTTCCTAAGTTGGAAATTTCCTGAATTATTCGGTAAATCCAAAAAAACTTTTGTACTTCTTCATAAATCTTCAGAAGCTATTTCGATGCCTGCGTGACTTTCTTGGAAAATATCTTCCTCCGAAGACCGTCTGGATTTCTTCAAGAGCTCCTTGAACTGGTGAATTTCTAGACAAATTGACTGAATTCCTTCACAGAAGTATACTTCAATTTTCCGTAAGGTGACACGATATTTTTACTGCCGTAATGGACTTTCCAATACATTTCTTCAGAAATATGCCCATTTAAGAAAAGAGAATTTTATACAGCTTCTAAATCCAAAACGGAGCTCTATTTCTTTCCATTACTGAAACCACTCCTCTTTCCCCCGGAAAGAAACTAGTTGGAAATTGAAAACAGAAATAAGCCAAGGTGGCCGCGTGCTTCAGCACGTACTTGCTTGAGCTTACAGTGTTCTTAAGTTTGGGGGTTGCCTTATGGGGGCAAGCATGTGCCAACTTGTAGGTTTAAGTTAGCGGCAATATGTGGGTTGGTGTATATACAGTAATTTCTTTTTCCATTCCCTTTCCCCTCGATCGCGAAGAATGTTCTGCCGGAATACAAGCAGCAAAAGAGTCGTTCAGGGAATTATTTCTCCTGGCGGCACAGAAAGATCTAATGTGTCCCGTTTCTCACGGAATCCTTCTCTGGGCTTGCTGCCTGACGTCAAGGCGTTTTGCAGGATACACACATTCAAAACTTTGCAAGTCGAAATCCCCCCTTATCAACGTCACTATATTTGCCTCGTTTGGTGGCATGTCTAATCATTGATTTTACTCCAGAATGACAAAACTTGACTCTTTTTCTGTCCCCCTATGATGTTGCACACGTAAGGACATTTGGGCACGCCAACCTTTTCTCTTTGCCCCCTTCCAAACAAAAATCCATTCCCTTAAAAGCAATTTCTATTTTTTCTCTTTTTGAAAAATAATAAGAAAACAGAACAGAAATATGGAAATTGCTCTAGCCAAGACATACGTTTTCTTGATAGCATTTCCATGTCGACCCATGTCCCATTAAGGTCCCTTCTGTAATCGGCAACTATCCATCATTTCAGTTATACAAGCAGAATCTAGAAAGGCTTGACGAAGAAATATTTATTCAGAAATGGCTCACTTGTCATCTCGAATACTTAAGCAATTTCCGACAATACTTCCTGCAAACACTTTAAATACGGAACTAGTATCTAAATATTTTCTAAAAAAATTACTGCGGATTTTAGTTTATTTTGTATTTCATATTTTACGAAATTCAGCATTTCTGTCGAATTTTGAAACGTTTCTAAACTTTTATTATATTGAATAACTTTTTCCGAGTCACTATGCTTGTATGCTTTTGAAATATGCAGGTGTTCTGCACAATCCCTAGAGTAAATGCAGAATTTTTATTTCGTTCCAATGAAACAGCAAAACCGTCACGTTCCCCATTACGTTGAAGCTACCCGTTCCATAATTCAGCACTGCAGTATCTTCGAAAAAGTTACCCTCAAATAACTCGCTTGGAAAACCTAATAAAAAATAGTCGTAAAAAATTTTGGTAGGAAGAGAAACGGCCTTAGGCCATTATTTATGACCTATTCTCGTAATTTGACCTTTGGGCAAAATGAAACGCGCTAACCTGGGTCAGTTCAGTCCCTCCCTCCCTTTCCCTCAGCGTTGCTTGCCGCTTTTCTCCAGTCCCTGCTGGCATTACGGGGAGGAAAGTGGTATAAATTGAAACGGAAGTGATACTATCGTCATTATGTCAAAGAATATCGACGCCTCGGTGAGTATTTTCGGACCTAAGCATTGGAAAGGCGAAATGAGTTTGTGGATTTCAACGGGGCTGTGTGTTTTCGTCGTTTTAGCGGTTTTCGGGGCTTCCATACCCGAAAGCCTACTTGACGAGCAACCCAAGAATTTCACAGGTAAAGTTTTGGACCCATTTTATACTTAAATTTTAAAATATTTTAATGTACGGTTCTTTACTACATAGAGGCGGAAGATCATACGTTGGCTGGAATTACCTTGGAAGAAGTCCGCGACGATGGAATTTTTAACGTTTCTACCCCAGATTCTACCACTCCAGGTATTTATATTAGGAAATTTACCTTAGAAAGTGTAAATTTTGTAATGAAAAGCTACAACTCTGTCCAGAACTTGTAGTTTAAATCGGTTTTATTTACCCTAAATTTGTTTTGATTTCTTTTGCTTCTAGAACATCGAACAACTGACACCTCTACTGCAATAACGGACACATCCGAAACTCCACAAGCCACGATTCCGAACACGCTTAGTGTTCTGAATCCAAATTCGACCCATTCATGTAAACAACAATTCAAGACTAGACATTGTTACATATTCTATATTTCTTCTTTGTTTCACTACACAGATTTACAAAGAAACGTCACATCTACAACGTTAGCTGCGGTTCTGCCAATCGTGGAAGAAATTCCTTCTCCAGATACACCTGAACGTCCTCTAGCCGTTAACGCAACCGAAGCCCAGACCATACAAAGCCAACAAGTAGCTACCGAGATTCCAACAACCACAGCTTCAACCCGACCGACCACTTCGCAACATCCAACTATAGTAATACCTCCTCTCGCGGTAAGTGTCCCCAATTTGGTGAAGCCCATCGAAACTGAAACTGCGCCCGTGGCTACTACTGCTCATTCTCAAGCTGACACTGAAGCAATTAGAAGCTCAAATACTGCAACTCCAGAACCCCCAACTATCCAAACTAAATCCGATACCGAAACTGAGAATGAAGTCAATCGAGAAGGGGATATCGAAACGACTACAATCCCCACAACTACGACAACGACCACAACAGTCCCAACAACTACGACTACAGTTCCCGCAAGTACGACTACAGAACGTCCAGCTACAACAATAGCTCATATCATTGAAACAACCCAGGATTTCCTTACATCCACAACTGACGTTCCTGTTCCAACCACTACTGAAGTTGCTAACCAGTCTCCAACAACTTCTACTACTACCACGACAACAGGGGTTCCAACTACAGTACCGTTTACCACGGAAACAAACCGTCCCCTTGTTCCAGTAACAGTCTGGGGAGTCGACGAGTCTATATTACATACAACAGTTAAGCCTAGGTTATCTCGTCCCTGGTTCCCGAAAACAATCCCTACAACAACAGAAGAAAACGTCGTCATCATCCACGCCGTAATTCCTCCCGAAGCAACAACAATAGCTGCAACATCGCCCAAGCCTGTCCGTGTGGAAGACCTTAGCCCCTCGCAGAAAACTGCAGTCAAGAAGTTGCTCGAGTCTAAACGAAACACGTCAACCACTCCAGTTTCAGTGGTAAAACCTAATCCAATACCCGGATTCGCTAACCCTGTTGTTACTAATCCCAGACCAGAGCCAGTGTCTCCTTTCTTCATTCAACCTCAGCTCCAAACACCCCCTCCTCAGATTCAACCCCCATCTCAACTCCAAACACCCCCCCTTTTCCCTTTTACGACCATCCAAACCCAAAGACCCCTGATGACCTGGCAGCCTATACAAACGAACTTTCTCCCGAACAGATTTAAGCCCCAAAATACTTTTCTGACTCACCCGGGACGGTGAAAGCCCCCAAATCAATTTTAAATTACATTTAATGACTATAAGTGATAAATTTCTGTAAATAGAATGTCTGAAGGAACTTTGAAAATAAAGACCACTTTTCTAACTATGATTAAGAGAAAGCGAGCATTCAACAGTTAGTATCCCTTCTAGGATAATGTGAAGGGTCGAAACAAGCGTTCGAACCTTTCACTACAAACAAATTCAGCGTTTCAACGTCAGTTCCATGTCTGCTATGAACAGATTTAGTTCGAAATGACCAAACTCCTTTTAATTCTATTGTTAATAGTGCTAAGCTACGGTTTGGAAGCAGAGGAATCTACGGTAAGACATTCTAAATACAAATGAATGAATAAGCCGAGCTGATCTGTCATTGTTTGTATAAGAATTCACCTTCAAACTTTTCATTCAATATTTGTTGGAGTGAACTTCATTAGTTTAAAGGAACCTAGGTTCCACCTAGGACCTAGGACAGCTGTCAGCCCGATTTCAGCTAAATTTGTGATCTGAACTTTTAGAAAATGGCATTTAACTCAATTATCCATTTTTCAGCATCACATTCAAACAAGGACCGTTGGAATGACTGCTGGCGATATGGGAATTGCTATCCTGTCGTTTTTGACACGCCTAAGCCCAATCTTGGCTGTGATCTTTACTGCGCTGGCAGGTATGTGACGTTGATATCTGGAATACCATAAACCTTACTACCCAAAAATCTTGTAGGTTTCGGCGCTTTTGGGTAAGCAAAATGCTACTCGGAAGTCTTCAATGACGCTGAAGCCCAAAGACGCATAACTTAATTAAAGCCCACCTTCTTTAAGGCTGACTCGTGGTGTTTTAGCAAGAAGGAAGGAAGTAATTTAACCCTAATTTATGACCATGTTTTATGTATGAGAACGTATACGAGATTAAACAGAATACAGAAACGGAGGGAAAAGAACATTATAGAGATTTTTCGAACTTCTTCCTTCACTAATTATTGGACCACCAATGCTTTGTACCGCGGATCCTGACGTTATGGGGAGAAATGCTCGCGCAGGTACAGGCAATTCAAGCGCATCAGCAAATTGTTCTGCACCGCATAATCAAATGCTTCCTGGCAAGTTCAAGACAATCTAATTAGAGAATCTGGAACCTTTCTCGGATATTATATTTTACCTTAGCCACTTTTACAGCGAAGCCGTGCTCACGATACTGTGGCGGGATTTCGGTATGGTACATGTCGAACAAATTCCCTTCCTTGCTATAATCAAGCACAGCTTCAGCTAGATATATAGACGAAGTGTTTCTATCAAACGAATTACGAATTTTAACGAAGTTTTAGGACTTTTCTCTTTTAGCACAATTTTCGTCCAAAAAAGAAGCCGTTTTTTTCGGGCTGGTGATAGATTTTAACATCTTTGATCGAAGAAAATTTTTTTTAGATGCTGGTTCCATTATCGAGATCGTTGTGTTAGTACGAGGAGGTTAATTCATGGTTCTGATAATCGTACTATAATTCCGAAGACTAGCAAACCAACTTCTCAGTGATCATTCAGGGCGACTTTCAGTTTTGTACTGTAACAGTAACGTCAGAAAGGTGTCACGAACGTTCCAAGTTCGTTTACAAGGACAAGCAGAGACGTATTCTACTATGTACTCTATGCTCTTTGCCAAGTTTATAACACGCCAAGGAGAGACTTTTTTGTAAGGAAGTAATGGCGTCTGAAAACTTTTCCCAGTCATCTAATGCACCGAAAAGGCCTTCGTCGAGTGCAAGTGTCCGCGCGTTTGGGTAAGGAACATGCAGCTCGGAGAGCTTTAATGACGTTGAACCCCCAATATGCGTAACTTAATTAAAGCCCGCCTTCTTAAGGCTGACTCGTGGTGATTTAGCAAGGATGGAAGTAATTCAACCCTAATTTATTCCCATGTTTTGTATATGAAAACGTATACGTAATTAACCAGAAAACAAAAATGGATGGGAAAGAACTTTCAGACTTCTCTTCATTAACAAATTATTCTAATTATTCTTCCTCCACTAATTATTCGACCACCAATGCTTTGTAACGCGGATCCTGATGCTGCGGGTAGAAGTGCTCGCGCAGGTACGAGCAAGTTAAGCGCATCTTCAGATTGTTTTGCACCGCATAATCAAACGCTTGCTGAAAATTAAAGAAAATTTGATCTGTGAATCTGAAGCCTTTCATTATTCATGGAAAATTATGTTTTACCTCAGCCAATTTTGCAGCGATGCCGTGTTCACGATACTGTGGCGGGACTTCGGTATGGTACATATCAAGCAAATTCCCTTCTTTGCGATAATCAAGCACAGCTTCAGCTATTTATAGAAGAATATTTGTTTCTATTAAACGAATTTAACTTTTAACGAAGTTTTAGGACTTACAATTCTCGTCCAAGGGCAAGCAGAAGCGGTTTTTTTCGGGCTGATGATGGATTTTAGCATCTTTGATCGAAGCAAAGGTTTGTTTCGATGCTGGTTCCATCAGCGGGGTCGTTGGATTAGCACGAGGAGGTAAATTCATGGTTCTGATTACCGTGGTAAAATTTCGAAGACTACCAAAGAAACTTCTCAGTGACATTTAGTCTGACTTTCAGCTTTTGTACTGCTCGACTAGGCAACGTTAGAATAGCGTCTCTAATTGATTCGAAATTGGTTTCCAAGGACCGTCAAAACGTTTAAGATTCGTTTCTCTTCTTTACTTACCATTGCCATGGTAAATGTTATTTGTAAACATATGCGTTTGTATATAGTAGGCGGGACTTATTTATTGAGATCCCGGCTGATCCACGTGGGTTTTCAAATAACAAGAGTTTTTTTTTCGTTTTTGAAGGGAAGTTATGGCATCTGAAAATATTTTCGAGTCAGCTAGTGGGCCGAAAAGGCCTTCATCTACTGCAGGTTTAATCCTAGCAGCAGTTACGGGTAATATAATTAAACAGTTAAGAGAACTGCCAAAGCCTTAGAATGTTCAGTGAAAAAGAGAATTAATGTTTGAAAATCTTGTGAAGGAGGAGCTGCGGTTTTGGTCAGTGTCATAGCTTTTCCGTTTGTAATGCCTGCAATGAGAAAAGTTTGTTTACCTTACGTTCCAGCCACAACTCAGCAAGTACACCATGTTATGAAAGCGTTGGCTGGCAGAAGAAAAACTGGAAAATTAGTCGATTTGGGGAGTGGAGATGGACGTTTAGTAGGTCTTTTTCCTTGATTTATATTTAATTAACCGTTTTTTTCTTACCGGAAAAGGTTGTGGCTGCTGCTAAGGAGGGATTTACAGCTCATGGAGTGGAACTAAACTCAGTATTAGTTGCTTATTCCAAAATCAAAGCATGGAGAGAGAACGTGAGAGGTAAAACCACATTCTGGCAGAAAGATCTGTGGCAATTTAGCTTAGCGCCCTATGAAAACGTCGTAATCTTCGGAGTAGAAGAGATGGTAAGTTTGTATGCTAAATATTTCATCCATTTTTTAACTTTGGGTTCATTTGTCCCTACTGTCGGCAGATGTTACCACTGCAGCTTAAATTCCAGCAACAATTAAAGCCCAATACTCGCGTAATCGCCTGTCGCTTTCCGTTACCTAACTGGAAACCTAAGTTAGTCATTGGTGAAGGCATAGACACGGTTTGGGTTTACGAAACTGCTTCACGGTGATCAGCAAACCTCAGATTGAGCTAAGTAGTTTTAAATAAATGAGATTTCTATTAAAGCTTTCCCATACGAAGAAATGGCATAAGATCACAATTTTTCTATCCCCAAAGCAATCCCCCCAGCAGTTTTCGTTGAAAATACCCGTTTTCACATAGACACAAAATAAGTAGAAACTCCCCTAAATCACTGACACGTCTTTTGTAGCCAATTTTTAGCTTTGGCGCAAGTAGGATTTACGCACATTGGGCAGCGAAGCAGTAAATGAGGACTCAGTCGAGGTCCATTCTTGAGATGATTCGTCACCACATCAGCCAAGGCATCAATAAAGATAGGATTGTCGTTTAATGACGGTACGCGCCTATAGTTTTCAATCCCAATCTAAGAAATAAAATTAAACTTTAATAAGGCGAAAAATTCCAGTCTTGAGAAATTTTACCTCATGAGCTAATTCTTGTCCGTATTCAATGTCCAATTCGTGCAAGGTTTCAATGTGATCAGATGTAAAAGCGATAGGAACTAGAAGCAGATTTTTTTGGCCTCTTTTGGCCAAGGCTAGAATAAAATTTTGTCTTTAAAGTTTGCTCGCTTATTTTCTTACACGCTTTAAAACTAGGACAATTTTATCACGAATTACCAGTCATGGCAGCGTCAGTGGCAGGTTCTAGCCAAGGTAACGGACCTACTTTAGATTGCCAAACTAAGCGAAATCCGTGGCTATAATTCAACTCTTTCATTACTAGCTGCACAGTTGCTCCCACTTCAGGGGGATAAGGGTCTCCACGGTTCACAGACTAGAACAAAAGTGCATTTTTACTGTTAACTTCCAGTACACTTATGAATAAATTTACGCGTAAGGGTAGAGAATGAGCGGAGAAAAGGATCACCACGTCTTTTTGGACCTTTTCGGGAAATTTAGCGAGCTCCGCTTTAATCAACTCGGCAAACGCTTTTACGAGCAAAGGATGGCAACCCCAGCGATCTATCACGCTCCACTTCATGCTACTCAAGGACAATCTATTCCCAAAACATGAAAAATGGCTTATTTTTACCTCTTTTTGGTAAAATAAGTTACTTGTTGGAATAGAAATTATACATCGCGTTTATGCTCGAACCCGTAGTCGTACAGCTGTACTGGGGGTACTGGGTAAAAGCTACAGCTCGCTCCAAGCCATCCCTAGCAGTCGAGAAAAGTAGAAATTTAAAAATTAGATAATGTGAAATAAATTATAGTTTATTTCGTCGTTTACTTTTCCATTTGTTCCAACGTGACTTCCGTTAGAGGGTTCGCGTAGCGAAAACCTACATAAGGTTTGTGAGGGGCAGTCTCGGGGGAAGTTTTATCAAGGATTTTGCACATGAGCTCGCCCTAGAAAAGCGTGAATAAAATACTAAAAATAGAGGAAGTAAGTTTGTACTTGTAATTCGGTCCATTTTCGAATAGGTGAACCGCCTCCAATTTGGGCGTAGCGTTCTTCAATGACAGGAGTGCGGCGTTTCGCGATCATAGGTCCCAGTTTACTACAGGGAAGATAAGGAAATTTAATATGCTTGGGACGAGAAATATTTTTCAATTTGTACCTTTGGAAAGGCAGTTGGATTATATCTCTGTCGTTGAAAAGGCGGTTGAGGAAGTCTCCCACTTCTTGGACCGTGCTGGGCCCTCCCATATTGAGCATCAGAATCCCAGTTTTGGCTTTTCCTTCACTTTGATTTGTTGCTGATAAACTCTTAATGCTGCTGTGCAACGAACGAGTCGAGATTCGCGTAAATCCCTGGAGTAACTGGTACGAGGCAATCGACTTGGCCATTCTATACGCACGCAAATAGTTAATAGGTTACACTTATACTCAAAACTTAAAAAATTTAATTCTCAACTTTTAAACATTCTAAAAGATTCATTTACTTGGTAATATTTATGCAAAATACTCGCCTCGTGCAAACCTTTCCATACGGAGTGAATCAACGCCGAAAATATCGAGTATTGTATAAGAACAGCTTTGCAATCGATTTTGTGTTTGTATCGTCACTTTACTCGATATTCAGACTCCCAGCGAGTGATTCGGTGCCAAATTAAATAAATTTGGCAGAATGAGTTTTTTAGAAGGATTTCAGCGGTAACTAATAGAATACAGTCTATGTTTTATTCGTTAAACAAATTTTATTAGACTTTGCCTCTTGATTCCAAATTTTACAAAAGTTTTGAGTTTACAATCACGAAGTTTGAACTGTAATCGAGCTGTTGTTACGAAAACAAGCAGAACTACATATCTTCGGAAATATCCTACTGTCTTAGTATTACAAGATGGTTCAACAGTTAATGTAGATTATAAAGAGCCTCGGAAGATAATTAAGGTACATTGATATCCTTATTAATTAGTGACTACTTTTTTAATCGCTTGTAGTTTCCCTTGGACCTTTCTACGTTGAGCGAAGCAGAGAGACAAAAGAGATTAGAGCGCAGAAGACCTAAAAAGAAAGTCAAGATTGAGGAAGACATGGACGATAGCTTTGATGTGAATAGATACGCACATTTATGGAAAAAGTAAAGGAAGTTTCTTTGAATGTTTGATTAGTTACGACAAAACATAAACAAGTAAAAATTTAAAATTGTGTTTATTTTACATCTTTCTCTTTTTCATCGAGGGCAGTTTGGGAGACCGCAAATAAGGGTTATCTAGTACAGTAGTCTCACCCAAAATAATCGTTTCGCCACTCCCCTTTTCTCTATTAAATTTGGCAGCCTCTTCTTCGTTCTCCAGCTCTTGCTTCTTCATCCTCGTAACGGACTCGTCTTCTTCAAAGATCTGATCTTTGGGATATAAAGCGTGAATATAAGGTTTCTCCAACGGCTTTACAGCAATAACTATCAGTCAAAAACATTAGTTAAAAAACATAGCTGTGCACTAAAACTTAGCTGTACACTAAACCACGAGTAAGGTAAGGTTTCTACAGCTATGTTTGATTACACTTGTTGAAATAGCTTACGAGGGAACATTGCGTTGTCTTCCATCAAGAAAAGGCTTTGGGTGTCCCCAGTTTTAGCTACAAAACGAGTCAAAGCTCTTTCCACGTCTCGTTTCTGACAAGCCGCTTTCTCTCGAATAGCCTCGTACTCAGTGACGGGTTGTTTGTGGGTCTGCAATTAGACAAAGACATGCATAATCTACTCTCAGCTGATTTGAACGTTACCGGAGTCTGGATATAGGCGTGAGAATCGGGAAATGCTGGTAAATGGTCGGGAATATGGCTGGGATGAGACCTTTTTTGTCCGGTTTGCAAAATTCCGGTGTGTTTAGGGACCGTAGCTTGGGTTGGTGTAGGTATGACTGCTTTTTTCGGCCTCTGAGCGTACTTCTCGATTTTATAAACGCTGACGCCCATGGATATCAAGCCCAATATTACGTCGCCAATCACAGGTTCTACTCTGCAGGCTAGTTCGCAATAATTATGGCTACTGATCCCAACTTGGGTAATAACTGATAAACATTACTTAATGTTAGTAGGAATGTAATCGAAAACATAAATCTAACGATAATTACAGCTTTGTAGCATCTCTCCAAGGGTTTCCAATGCTATTTCTTCTGAATGTCCAAATCCTGCTTCCTGGCACAAGGCAGCTATAGCAGTTGTGAGGACTTTTCTTCTGGAAGATGAGCTAGGTAATGCAGTTTCCATTATATGTTATAAAAACCTTGGAAAGTATTTAAGTGATTTAATCTAAAAGGTTTTCTGTGTTTGTTGTGGTCAAACCTCACTGTTGTTGTTTTATACGCTAGTTAGGTTAAAACACCGCTAGGCTCTCTCCTATCGCTTGTGTCGAAGAGAAAACGGTGAGTAAATATTCTGGCTTTATCTTCGAATTTCCAAGTCATCCTTGTGTTAAATTGTGAGATCTCTTGTTATAAATTACCGTGATTTATCCTACTTTCTGCAAGTCACAAATTATGAGATTTCTGATATATAACTTTTAATTTTGTAGGTCCTCAGCGGCTGATAAAAACATTTGCCATGGCGAAGTCCAAGAATCATACCAATCACAACCAAAGTAAAGCCATTGTGTCGCAAAATTTGTAAAATGTACAACCTTAACAATTACTCCTGTGTATAGACCGTAAAGCCCATCGTAACGGCATTAAGCGGCCGAAAAATTTGCGACATGAATCCACCAAGGGTATGGACCGCAAATTCTTGAAGAACATGAAGTTCTCCAGGAAACACAACTTGAGCACAGCCAAGCAACTGAAGCAAGCTGCCAAGAACAAGGCTCAAGCTTCTGCGTAGACAGTTGGAATGAAAATACATCCTTTTTCTCCTGAAAGAATCATTCACTCTTTATGTTCCTTTAAGTACAAAAAAGCTTCAATTTTTACAGCATTACATAGTAGAAACCTTTACAGAAACTTGTCCAAAGTTGAGCTCTGCAGTTTCTTTCCAGCAATTTGATACTTAACTTTCTTGGGCATGGACGAACTCGATGTACTTGGTTGTATTTTTTTGGTCAGTGACGAACTAGATGTACTTTTCTTCATCTTAAATGTCTGGCCCAAGCGCGGTTTTGGGAAAATATCAGCTTTCCCGTGTCCTCCAAAACCGTTGTAATTGATGTAAGGTGAAGCCTTTAAGCGTGGATTGGCACTCAATCGACTGGCAGCAAATTTCTTGAGTATTACTGGTTCCACATCTATGTCCATGTCAATCTCCTCAATACTTCGAGAGGATTGGCTGGTTAAGAGAGACTCTGCATTGGAGTCGCAATCTGCCAAGGGGATTCGAGACTGCAGCTTCAATCCTCTCGGTCTGGGAGTCTAAGCGCGAAACAGCGTATGCTTATAACAAGAAGCTAAGTTTACCAATTCTTTACCTCAGGTAGCATTCCTGGCATACTGATAAATTTTGACACAGCTTTTATTTTTTCTTCGGGGAAAGGTGCAGGGCTTTCATGCAAGAATCGGTTTAACGCACTAGAGCGAGGGTCTCCAGATGGTGACGTCAAAGCTGTCTGCAAGTTCGTAACTTTTTTGGCTAAACTTGCCTTTTCTTCCTCTAAACGCTCAACATCTGCAGTCAAACCTTCTTCCTTTGCTTTCAAATCGTTTAATTCTGTCGTTACTCGCGATAACTCTTCCTGTAAAAACGAGAGCTCCCTTCGGCTAGCTTTGAGATCGTCACGAAGTTTCCTTTTTGCCCCAGAAGCGGCTGAAACCTCCCTAAGCAGGCTTAATTTGGTAATTAATTACGAGTCTTTGATTAATTACCGCTTCAAGGCAGCACAGAATGTGGCAAGTTGGCGAACTTCCGGGAGGTCGGAGTAACTATAGGCAGCTAGAATGTTGGTAATCTCTTCGTCTTCTTCGCAGATAATCTTCTCAACTCTGAAGATTTGACAAGAAGTTTTGTCGATGGAATTATAATATCATAATATGATTATCACAGATTTTACCCTTTGAGCAAGGCTAATTTAGCACGAATTTCTTTGATTTCCTCTTTGGCTCTGTGAAACTCTGTTTCCTGATTCTTATACATGTCAACTTGGGCTTTGAAAGCAGCAATTCCCATTTCTTTGTCCTTTAACTTGGTTTCTAACTTTTTACATTCTCTCCTGTATAATTGAAATCAATCCAGATTTGGTTTTTCGAACTGATTTCGGAGCGAAAGAAGATTCTACTACCTCAAGCCTTCCGTTTGCTTCTCTAATTTGGCTTTCTGGTCTTTCAAACTGGCATTTTCTTGGTCTTTTTTATTAACTTGCAAGGAAAGACTGTCGACCTTCTGGATTAGACTTGTAGTGTCCTGTTGAGAATGTCCTCCTGAAGCGGTATCAACATAAAGTCTGACGACATCTTTTGAAACTGTTTTATTCCGACAGTGGGGACAAGTTTTTGACCTAATAAAACGTATACCAGTAGGCCAAATCTTCCCTTTTTAATTACTTTTACAATCGAAATGAAACGTACCCTTCAAGCCATTTGTTAAGACAATTATGGTGGAAAATGTGGCCACATTTGACAGATACCAGAACATCTATTTCTGCGAAGAGCTCCTGGCAAATTGAACAAAGCGGCTTCATGTTGTTAAACCAAATAAATTTTATTGTTGTGCCTTGAGTTAGCACTAGCACTGGCTAGACCACCCCTTTCTTGCTTACATCTAAAAGCAGCAAACGCATAAAAGCGGGTTCAGGTATGTTGGGGAGGTGCCAAGCGATCCGCAAGAAACCGTACCAAAGCCTTATTTGGCTCCAGGGGGAGCATTTGCTAAAATCCACATGCATACCAACATAGATTTAGTTTTCCCGATTGCTCTCACTCAATCCAAATAAACGTCCGCTTTTTCAGGCATTGATGGTTAAACTTATACTATGAATAGTTAACCGTTATGAAAGCCACGCACTTAACCTTGCATTTGTAGTTAAAAGTAAACAATATCAAAACACTTTTTGTTTCTTTTTCGCTTTGTAAACAGTTCCCCTGCGAATGTTTCCGAGTTAATCACTTAGAATCTCCTTCACATTGCAGTTAATTCAGTTCAAACATTCAGTTAGCTCTATTCTGAGGGCGATGAATGGCTGGGACTCGGGCTCGGTTCTGGCTCTTGACCCACGTCGGAGTAGAATTCGCCAGAAGTTACGGTTTGGCAAGCCGTTCTGATATTCGCTACCACGGATTAACGAACCCGAACCAAAGCAGCGCAGCACTGCAAGTGTTTCTTGAAACCACAACGAATCCACAAGTTTGTTGCCGTTGAACGGATGTGTACCTTGAAGAACCCCTATACGTCAGTTGCTCCCTAGCAAGTAGTCAGTGCAGACGTGCTTTTATTTAGCGACGTAAACTTGTAGCGAGTTTGTATTTAAACATTACTAATCGGATTAACTGTTATCTTCGAAAACCTGGAGTCAATTCAAGTGCGCGTTTAAGTGTGGCGTGATGTTTGGCAAAAGGCTGGTCAGGCCTACGATTGTAAAAGAAAAAAAGTGTTAAATGTGCTCTCTACCTCATCCCTGCCTTACATCATCCTTCGCAGTCGACAACGTTTGCAACTTTAATCTGCTAAGCTGCTACTCTGCTACTTAGAGGTAGCTACTTACCTTCTGTGGGAATCAGGAGAACCAGAAGGAACAGGTATGCCAGGAGTTAAAGTGTTGCTGGCCGGTTAGGTCTTTTGCTGCAACTTTTAATTTCCTGGGCGGCGAAAAGTCTTTGTTGTTGCCATTCATTAGGTCTTTAATGGTAACAACGAAGCTTTTCTATGGTTAACGGGTGGTCAACGGATTTGGGGAGCCTCTACTAAAGAACGCAGCCCAGGCAGGAATGGAAGTTTCGTCTGTGGAAGCTAATTTTGCCTGATCCTTGGGATTCCTTCATGCCCCTTTCTTCAAATCCCAGTGTTTTCAAGAGCGAAAAGTGCAGCGATAGACCGTGGCTTCGATTGGTCCTTTGGTGAGCTTTCTTCAATTCAGCGGTGTTTCCAAGATTGCCTGCGAAGCCAAAGTCAACTTTTGTAAGTCGGAGTGTTTGCGAGGTCAAGGTAAAAGATAATCTTGTTCTTTCTCATGTCGTTTAGATTTTGATTCGTTTGTATACATTTCGAACTTACTTTTTCTACTTCACGTTTCGTTGCAGGATCTTTGGTAACGTTAATCGAGTAAAATGGGTGGAAGGTGGCGAGAGGGGGATGACAACTGGGTGTTGCGACGTTCATACGATGTCCCGAACCAGAAATGCAGAAGTGAGGTCGATTTGACGAACGTCTCAAATATGTGCAACTTATGTTGTTGTCTTTTTTGTCCATCGAAAGTCTAGAAACACAAAACTCGGCAAGTTTTCTCCTTCTCCAAACTCAATTCTTTTCATTCATGTCGGTTTTATACGTACTGATATTTTTCTTTTCTTCTACTTTTCGGTGGCGAAATGAAGTGAAGAGGAACACGCAATCCTGTGCGAAGAGGTCAACATCTCCTAACGAATCCGATTTCAGTTTAAAGGTCATGGGGAGCTTCCGAGTGATGGTAGTAACACTTAAAATTTACCCTTATAAGTTTTTAGTACTCATTATTTCTTTCAGGCAAGCAAATAATTTCAAGTCAAATATGGATCACAAGATTTCGTACGTCTCAAACGTGTGCAACTTGTGTTGTTTTTTATTTGTCCATTTGAAGTCTACAAACACAAAACTCGGCAAGTTTTCTCCTTCTCCAAAGTCCTTCTCCTTTTCACACGTTTTCTGCAACTTGTGATGTTGTTGTTTATGTGTCACCGGAAGTCTACAAACGTGAATCAGGACAAGTTTTATCCTTTCATACTTTTTCTGTTTTCACTCGTTTTGGTAGTCTTCCTCTGCGGATGTGTTTGTTCTCAATTATTTGTAAGTTTTAAACATTTTGTTAATGAATTGATTCATGCGTACTGATATTTTTCTCTTTTCTTCTAGTTTTCGGTGGCAAAATAAAGGGAAGAGGAAGTAATCCTGTGCCAAGAGGTTAACATCTCCTAACGAATCCGATTTCAGTTTAAAGTTCATAGGGAGCTTCGGAATGATGCTAGTAACACTTCGAAATTTAAATTTATAATTTTTTACTACTTATTGTTTCTTTCAGGCGAGCAAATATAAGTCTAGTTGAAGTCGAATATGGATCACAAGATTTCGAAGCCATTTCTAAGATTACTATAAAGGACAGCAAAGAGCCGACAGACATGCAGTTTGTATTGTTGAGTTTTCTTGTAAGTTTTAATTTTAAATTTGTTCACTTTTCGCCAAGTCATGATTTAGAATCGCCGCTTTTTCATTCGCCGTTCTCCTAGTACTTCAGGATTTCAATTGAGTTTTAATGCCTGAGTTTCAACTGACTGACTTTAACTGACTGAACTGACTTGACTTTTAGTTAATTTAATGGTTTCTTTAGTTTTTAAGATTTAGGTCAAAGTGGTGAAGTGAAGTGGTGTAGTGCAGTGAAGTGAAGTGCATATTGAAACATCGTTGAGATTTTCAATATGGCGGTGGCTAACCTTAGACAGCAGTGGCGGTCTTTGGCGGGCAATTCATATTGAAAACATCGTTGGAGGTTTTCATTATGGCGGTGGCTAACCTTAGACAGCAAGGGCGGTCTTTGGCGGGCAGATCGAACGTTAATAATATCTACGACCAGTTCAAACCAAGGAAGTGGAACATGGTTTCAGCTACCAGATCAAGAGCGCAAGATTCGTCATGAACATCATAAGGGGCCTGTTTATCTTTCTTTTACCTTTGAATAAACCACTTTATTCGCTCTGCAATCTTCTTCATTGAAGGATTTGTCGGAAGTATAGGGTATTCTGATGTTGAGTGCTTTTCATAATTTGTGTGTTTTAGGTAGATGTTTTAATTTATTGACTGTGTTACTCTATATTTTTCGTTATTTTTTTGTCACTGGCGGAGGATATGAAACTGAAAGCTGACGACAGAAACAACTTTAGCAACATTTTGACAAATTGCGCCAGCTAGAAGTTTTGAAAGGACCCGGAGGGATGCAAATGTGCGCCCGTAATTCTAAAATTATGCAAACGTGTGTTTTGCTTCCGCCTTGAATTCCTTATGTGTTGTACCAAAACTTTCCCCGTAAAATCTATTTTACAAAAATGTTCTTTCTTGTTGTACGGTTTGTAATTTTATAAATAAAATTCGGGAAATTTTGCGAGGTTTTTCAAAAATTTTGCTACAAAGCGTGTGGCCTATGTAAAAATGACGAATTCTATTGGTGGATTGGACCAAGAAGGGGGCGTGGTTCCTTTTCGAGCTGGGGAAAAGCGTTTTCAGGGCTTTTCTCCATAAGGTAATGCTCTATCAATGGGATCGCCTTCAAAAATCGTGAAAAATTGAGAGCCTCGGCCCTTTTCCTTGTCAACTCCCCTGCTCGGTTTCCTATCCCCGATATGCGAGCTCGTGATGCCGAAGCTTCACAATTTCAAATTGTAAGACGGCTAGTACTTATATTTCCAACATTGTTTTGCATAGTACAGCAGTTGCCGGTAACGACACCTGGTTTGTTCAACTCTAACAAATCCTAGTTTTCTAAACAGGTTCTTTTTTGTAGAAACAAGGATATACAGTAAGCGTACGGAGATGGGGGAAAGGATCACCCAAAAAAATCACATCCCCTCCCATATACCAAAATACATCGCAATGAGATAATCTTTACTGCGATACACGCCCCCTTAAATTGGCCCCCGCAATTTCCGACAAAGATTTGTCAATTGGCACTCGGTCATCATACAATGATGGCGCTTGCAAGATAATAGCTGCTGTACCCACCAAAACTGCCAAAGTAAAAATCCACAAAAACAAACGGTCCAAAACCATAGCTACGTACTTCCAGTCTTCTTTCACCTGTTTTCAAAATAGTGACTTATTATTTCTCCGTTCCAAGCAATCGATGTCTTACTACGATTCATCTAATTTCTACTAAACGGCACCTAATTGAACAAAACACATACCCTGGTAGACTGCTCTTTGAGGCGCGTATGTTCAGCAATAAAACGGACGCAAAAACACGACTTATGCAAATCAGCAGTGCAATGACGATGAAGAGGTCCATGGAGACTATCTCCACGCAATAATACTCGTGATCGTAAGGTAGTAGATCCTCTTAACGTCCCAGTATCAAATTCCGTATTCAAAGGTTGGGTTGAAGACGCTCCCGGAGTCTGGGTACCATGTAAGCGACATGCGCTCGAGAAAATCACGTCCCTAAAAGCCATAAGATACACAAAATCCTTAATTAGAAAGCCTCTATATCTCTCGTTTTCTTTGCGAAATTGCCAAAGCTATTTTCTTCTTACCCAGCTCCTAGAAGCGTGCGCAAGCGAGGTAAATCATCAGCTAAACTGTCACGATCCATCGACGATTCCCGATGGAAGAATCCACTCCCTTTATTAAAGCCAAAGCCGTCTAATTGCGACTCTGGATGATAACTGGAGCCCATGCTGACGTCCCTCAGTTCCGAGCCATTGGCATTGCACGTCCGCACCATCCATTTACTCCAACTCCAATTCCAACCCTGGTCAGCCCTAAGACAGAAGATAAACACAGAAATCAGTGCTTTCTTCATAGCTCTGATCCATTCAATCTCTGCTCCTCAGCGAAATTACTTTAAAATAACTTACGAATGCTTGTCGATCTGGAACTGTGGTCGTCGCATGACCAATAATCGAGGTAAAATGTGTATGAACACGCGCTTGACCCAAGGGGCCATTTTATGTGTTTGGGGAGATCGAAAGTGGACATTCAAGACTACGACTGTTACGCAAATGCTAATCGAGACGAGAATCATAGCGAAAATCAGGTATTTGCCCAATAAAGGTACGACGAGGCTCGTGGGTGGGATAATCTCCACCACCAGGAGGAAGAACACGTGCAAACTAATAAGGATCGAGATGGAAAGAGTCACCTATGAAATGCACATAAAAAGTCGTGATTTTAATTCACAGATTCAATTTACAAACTTAATACTACTTGAGACTAAAATAATCATATAAAAAATTTTAATTTACCTTTTCTCCTGAATCGGACGGTAAATAAAACGTAAGAATAGTCAAAAACGAGATCCCCATGCAAGGAATGATGAGGTTGACGGTATAAAAGAGCGTCTTCCTTCGCATCGTAATATTGAACGTAATATCCAAGTACGGTTCATCGCAACACGTATAAAACTTCTCGCTCCTACAAAGTAAAATTCACAAGAAATTAAATCGTTTCAATTCTAAAGGAAGTATCTCATTCTACCTTACTGCGGGTACCTTTAAGTATGCGTTGGGAAGAAATAATCGAAGGAAAGCAATGGTTATTCAAAAAGAACAACAAAACATGTACTTGAAAGTTTACCTCCAAAATGTCCCACTCGACACTTATATAAAACTCTGACAAATCAATCCCGATTTCCACCACGCTGGTACCCTCGACCTCGTCCAAATGCCTCAGATCGACCTAGTAAAAACAATGTGAAAATATTAATTAAAAGCTCGGTTTTCGTGCCAAACTGTCCACCTGGCCGCCACAATGGCATGCAAAATTTACCCCAAAAAAGCGATAGCAAGGCAAGAAAGTTGTAACAAACACTCACAAAGCAACAATGACAACCACTTTTGGAAAAGAAAGGAGTGATCGACAGAGCAAGAAGTAGTTTCCTGGGGAAATTTAAGAGAGAAAGAGAGGAAATGATGGGCGTGTTGCGAAGAGTAAAGAGAAGGCGTGTCGTTCAGAAACTTTTAAAGGGGGCGAGGCATCTTTCATTTTCGTTATTTTAATTTCTTTATTTTATTTTTCAGCCTGCAAAGGGAAGCCGACCTGTGCGCCGGAGTAAGTCCACGTTCCCAGCTTGAGAATGCAGGTTTGCACGTCCAATGGAAAGTATTGCAAATTTAAATCACACGCGGATTTGTAAATCGCAGGAGGTTGCCAAGCAACTAAGCCGTTATGGTACACAGTCGCTTTGGTGAGCAGCTTCACTTCATAATGGCCGTCCGCACTATATTCAAAAAAATCGAAAAATAGGAAAAAATGGGGGGAAAAGAAAAGAAGAAAAAAAAACATACACACAACCGTGGATTTTTTTTAAGCTCCATACATTCCACTTTTTTGAGACCTTATTATGGTTAAGACGATGTAGAAAAGTCAACCAACATTCCTATTCATGTGTGTTTTTGGTAGGAAAGAATAAAAAAATGGAAGAAAAAGAAGGAAAAGTAGCTAGAGAAGAAGATTGTGGAATTATTCAAATTGTGGTGTGGTGTCCGGCCAGGCTTTTTTCTTATTATTATTCTTTTGTTGAGGCACGGGCAGGCGAAATTTAAAAAAGAAGAAGGGGCAAAGGGTTTAAGGAAAACGAGCAATTTATAGGGAAGACATGAAATAAAAGGGGTTAAAAAATGGCGCGCAAATTGGGATAAAAAGAGAAAAAAATATCTCTGGTGTGCGAAAAAACTACCTGGAACCCGTCGTAGGTCCAACTGCCAAATTTCATGATGCAAGTTTGTTGGTCGAAGGGGAAGTACCTTTTAAGGAATCACGTTTTGTACGTTACAAAGGCAAACACGAAACTTTTCTTTGAAAAAAAAATTATACTCGACGTCGATGGTGCAAGACGATTTGTAGATGGCAGGCGGCTTCCACGCTACCAATCCGTTGTAGTACAAAGTCGCTTTGGTGGCTAACGTCACTTCGAAATTCCCATCCGCACTAACATGACTCCTCCCCTTTTTTACATGCTTTTACAGATACTCCCTTAAAACTCAGAATTCCTTTTAAAATACTGTTACACAAAAGTACTCCAAAAGCAATATTTTTTCTTTGAAAAATTGACGTTAAAGCGAATTAGAACAATCGGAGTTGAACTTGTAAGAAGAAGAATTTACTTGTTGTAAAGGACAATATCCGGCCTCCATATATGATCCGATGGAACGTGTAGCATGGTAACGCCTCCATACTCGCTAGGCTCCCACTGTAGTTTATAATCGTACCAGTACTGCTCCACCCATAAATTGGTCGTCATTATTTGGTTCTTCAAGTTCTGGAGGGGGAGAAAACACAAGAAGAGAGCAATAGAGAGGAGAAAAACTCTTAGCTTTGCTGGTGATTTGTTACTGGGGGAAAAACTTGGCAAGACTCTTAAAACCATAAAAAAATGCTGACTGGGAGAAAGGATGGAAGAGAATAAGCTAAAGAGTATGAAGAAATTCGGGTCGAAAAGAGAGCCACAATATTATGTGAGGGAGTGGGCGGAGCGTGGTGAAGTTCCCAATCAATAAAGACATTTACAAACTACTTGCTGGAAATCCGCCACATCTTTACACACGTCTTGTCCCAAACATAGCTGGTACCACATATTACAGAGCGCGAACTACGACTTACTACGTCAATGAGTTGGGACAGTTTGAGTTTGATGCGGACGGTTAGAATATCGCTGGTGTTCACGACAGGACGAACGAGTTTGTTATAATTGGACAGTAAATCATCATAAAGGCGTTTAGCATCTGGATTGCCTACGTGTAAACCAGGCAGAGTGCCACCGATTACTCCTATGAAACTCGCTGACCAAAAGAGCAAAGTCCAAGAGAACATTTTGGACTACACAAAGATCCGAATTTTTTCTCCAACGTTTAGCTTACTGCAAAAAATTTGTAACCTCTTAACTCTCACATTGTTCTCTGTGTGCAGTTCAGCACATAATATCTTGCCTAGCACACACTATTCCTTTGCTTTGTCTGCTAAGAATGACACAACACCGTTACGAGCTTGTTGAAAGCGTTGGTTAGACGAACAATCCTTTAGCGCGCGCGCGAACTAAAAGCGTTCAATACTGCGCAGGCGCAATTCCCTTTACGTAGAGAAAATATACAGACTGAGGAAAAACCCTTTAAAGCGATTGCCAAAACAAGCTTAAATCAAGCCCATTCATCGAAATTCCCTATGGTTATAGTTAGTAAAAAGCTAACAAATCATGAAACAACGAATTAGTAAGCAATCTGAGCCTGTTTGGGCCCGAAGTCAGGCAATAAACCCAAGTTTTGGTAATCAAGCATGTCTTTTTATTTCGTTCAGAGTTCCCAGAGATCCCATTTGCACAGTAATATCAGATCTGTTCCAAGCTTCGAGCACGTAGTATCAGTACTTAATAATCACTCTTCCTTCGTGGAAAGGAACAGTTGCTGCACCCAATACGTCAATCGACCTACAGAAGAGGAGAAACGCAAAAAAGCAGCAAACATTGTCAAAATACCCAGTCAATCGAGAAAGCATTTATCAAAACATACAAAACCCATAATTTTTCACCCCAAGTCCTTCCCTTTTATACCGACATGCCAAAGGAAGGATTTGGGAAGAAAGACTTAACCGAAAGTTTATCGATTTCCTGTTCCCAACATTTTCCCACATATCAAAACCCATCTCGAAATTCTTCTTTCGTGGAACGAAAGAAACTAAAAAGAGCACAAAAATAAATAAGAATTTTTTCCTCTTGACTGCACATCCCCTCGTAAATATAGTTACTCAGCAAGACAGCAAGAGAGAAAACGGACATAAATGCAGAAAACAAGAAATCTAATTTATCCAATCGTTTGTAAAGCGCTAGGAGACAAAAATCTACCATCAATTCCACTCTCCACCAACCCCCGAAAAGGAAGTAAGGGAGAGGGAGAAAAAATCTAAGACAGTGAGATAACAATGGCTCTGTTTTCCCTCGGAGACTCACTGAAAGGAACAAATATTTGAATAAAGAATGGAGAAATATGTTACTAGAAGTGCTGCGGAAGCAAGCCGGCTTCTTTTGCCACCAAATACAAAGAAAATAAACGGGCACTCCAGTGGCGGTAATGAGCAATCCCATAAGCACTTCCAAAGGCCGCACGTATAAGGGCAAGAAGACCAAGAAGGAGCAAACGATGAGAAAAACAACTGGAATCACTAAGGACACCTGCCAAACAATAACAATTCCTCTTTAGTTATTTTTCCTTCTTTTTTTTTTTTATCTTTTATTTTCTTTTACTCACCCGAATGGGGCGTTCCAAGTGAGGCTGCTTCCATCGGAGCCAAAGTAAACCCGCTACGGACCATAAAATAAACATGGACTCGACAAAAGAGGCGTAGTCAATGAGCCGATACACATCCGAAGTACACAGCATGACTAAAGATAGCAAACCCTACGAAAATTGACGAGAAATTGAGAAAATTGACATACATTTTTTAATGAAACATCCAAACTATTACATACAAATATAATAAAATTAAATAATAAAGATTTTTTGGGGGTTTACTAGGAAAATCAATGCGGGAGTGGGCGTCATCCGTTTCACGTTGATCAGAGCCAACATGTCCGGCATATGGCCTTCCCGAGCCCCCACAAAGCACAGTCTGGACGATGTCATGATGTGAACCGATAAACCTCCCAGTGCCGACAAGGCTACACAAAGTGGCATGGCCCAGGCCATTGGACCTAATACTTTATCGCCAAAAGTCTTAAAGAAACGAAAAGAAATAACATAATATTTAGAGTGGGTTCAGCTTGTCGAAGACTTTCTCGGTTCAAGAATTCGGTTTAAGGCTCCCGTATACCTTAGCTTATTGACGGGAAAGAGTACATTGATGTTTGTTATTGTTTTTGCGAAAGCCTTGCGTAAAAAAGTAAGATAAAAAATTGATAGGCCGACTAATTGCCGCAAAGTTTCTACGCTTGATTTGCTTTTTTAAAAGTTTAGGTTAGGGCTTTTAATTTTATACTTAGGGCTTCCGTATACCTTAGTTTATTTATGCATATGAATGGCACTGCTGTTTGTTATTGTTTTGCCCAACAAGTTCTACGGTTAAAAACCAAGAGAAAAAACTGACGCTTAATGCGTCATATTGTTGCAAGGCGTTCCCGGGGGAAAAAACGACAAACGGGAGTCAGTCGAGTTGAAAATTGGTAGTTGGATTTGAAATGCATTAGATTAGATTAAAGATTCTAAACAACTTTCGCCAATGAGAATTGTTAAGAACTTTCTTTCACTCCATTAACTGAAAAAAAAAATTATTGTCCGAAAAATGACACACTAGTGTCAACTTGACAGCGGGATATATTACAGCTGTTTGTCACTCAACCCGGCGAGCGTGTCGTGTTTTGCGAAACCCTTGCGTAAGAAGTAAGAAAAGAAATAGATAGCTGATTGCCGGCAAAGTTTCTAGGTTTGTTCTGCTTCTGGACAGTACAATTTATCGTCACAGTTTGCTATAGCAGCACGTCGTCAAACTTTCGGAACAAGATTTCTCGAAAACGTCTTATCTGATTCTTTTGTTACTTGTTTTTTTGCTAGTGCACAACCAAAGGGCAGATTCTTAGGTAACGTATTTCTTATAGTTGCATATTGCTAATTTATTACTCACTGGAAAGAATTGTGCATTGGTTGTACACTACCCGTTAGCAAACTCAAGATTACTGTCAAAGACTTTTTTCCTGAAATACTGGTTTTCTCAAAATGTTGTTCCAAAATTCCCCATGCTAACCGCCTATACCGAGCTAAAGTATACGGGAGCCTTAAGGGAATCCTTGAACAAGTAACTATTAATAATGTGAAGCTTACGACAGCGATGGCGTCCGAAGAGAGCATTTCATGGGGTGTAAGCACAGCTAAATAAGCAGCATTGGCTAATACGTAAATGCCAGTAACTAGAGGCAAGGATATGTAGATAGCTCGTGGGAGATTCCTAATAAAAAAAAGGCAAAAGACAGAAAAACAAATCAATTATCGTGTGTTCAAAAAAGGATTTGATACTTGTAAGGGTCTTTGAGCTCTTCAGTCATGAAATTTAAGTAGTTCCAGCCAGCGTAGGAAAAGATGCCCGAGTAAAAGGAAACAGCCACTTGACCCGGATCCGTCGCTGTGTTCTCAAACCCGTTGTCAAATTTCTTATACCCACCTAAACGCCAAATTCGATCAGTTTAATCTAAATGGAAAGGGGGAATGAAATACCTGTGCACATGACAACCAATCCCGCCACGATAATAACCAGCAAAGCTCCCACTTTACAGAACATGAAAACGTCTTGCATCTTGGTCGTAATTCGCACGTTGTAGCAATTGAGAAATGTTAGAAACGCTAATAAAATTCACAAAGTAAATTAAAATATTAGTAAAATAAAGTACAATAAAATATAGCACAATTTTAATACAATAAAATATAGTAACATTTTAATACAATAAAAAAAAGTAAAATAAAATAAAATATTTGCTTTATAATTACTAAGCAAATAACTAACTAATTGCAGCCGCTGCTAATAACCGAATAGCTTCATCAGGCACTGGGCAATCGGGGAAAAACGGCTTTATAACGTAGTTTGCGAAGGTGAGTCCCATAATTGCGTTTGTAGTAGGCCTACAAAATTATAAAAAATCAATAAAATCCATTAAAATTATAACACAAAATCATGTAATTACAAAAATAAAAATACGGATCTCTCGAAAATATAAACTTTCACGAAAAATGAGATTGGCGTCAACATAATCCATTAAAATAATACAACAATCGTGTAAATACAAAATGAAAAATACAGAGATTTCGAAAATACGTCACGGGAAACTTACACGAAAATGAGATTGGCGTCCCATAAGTACAAGAAGGCTGGCAAAGGTCCAAAAGCTGCTCGTATGTACGCGTAATCTCCGCCCGACCTTAATTATGTACAAACCCGCTACATTTCTCGCCTTTTTTAATCTTCTTTTTCACGACAACATGTGTCTTACTTGGGAATGGTCGTCCCCAGTTCGGCGTAACACAAGGCGCCAATCAAAGACAACACGCCGCACAAGGCCCAAATCAGTAAAGAAAATCCCACCGAACCTGCCTCTTTTAGTACTCCTTTTGGCGAGACAAAAATTCCTATAAAAAAAATAAAATCAGTTCAGAAATAGAAGCAGATTTTTCTTTTTTATTACATTTAACTCTTAAGGTGTAGCTCAAGTAGTTTCCAAAAATTCCACAATTTGAATAAGTTTAAATAAATCATGTGTAAACTTATTCAAGGTAGACTTTTTTTTATTTCAATTATCTCGTTAAATTTCTTGTAAATTTGTGTTTCAATTTGCGTAATTTTCATGATACAAGGGTACGACATCAATGCCATCTTTTGACAAAAAAAAGATCAACTACTTCGGCCTTAATTAACATACACTTTTGTAATTCTACCTGAACCCATAATGATTCCCAAGATAATAGCCACGCCTTCCAACAAACCCAATTCCTTCCTCATTTTAACCGCTTCATGGGGCGGGTCATCAACTGGGGATTTCCCGTCACTTCCATTTCCATCTGCTGGAGGTATTGTGGCAATTAAGGGTACCATGGGTGAAGGGAGCTCCATTTCTGCAGAAAATGTATAAAAACCTCGATATATTACACGTTAAATGAACAAACGTTACGGGAAATATGGATATATTCAATGTTATATAAACTACAATGGTCAGAAAGCCTTGGCGAAGTTCTTCCGGGGATCCATCGTAAATTCCACTGAATCCCATCTCCATATTCCCTCCTCTCTCCTGAAGGTGGAAGCCCCCCAACTACTCCCGAATACCGCCTAGTCGGCACATGCGTAGGGTTACTACTCCTATCAGTCATGAATCGCACTACCACGCGTGTTGACTGAACGGAATTCTAAACATTCTAATAACTGCCACACTTAACCAGTTAAATTATTGTCTAAAATGTCAAAACACAACAGTGCAATTCAATGCGTTTACTTCGGTACGGTAATTAACCCGACACAAGACCACAAGTTGGAAATTTTGGAAAATCAATTGCTCGGAGTGGACGCAGAAGGACAAGTATGCTTTTTTTAGTATAGTATATTTTAGTATATTTTTTTAGTAGCTTTTTTTGTTTAAAAAGGGGATTTAAGAGAAATAACAAAAAGCCAAATTATGCAAAACAAAAGAAACGAAAGGCTTCACCTGATAGCGTTTTTTGGTTCCCAGTTTGTGGCGTGGCTAGGGCTCCAATGAACGTGTTCT
The DNA here is from genome assembly GCA_023053545.1 of Lepidurus packardi. NCBI lineage: Eukaryota > Metazoa > Arthropoda > Branchiopoda > Notostraca > Triopsidae > Lepidurus > Lepidurus packardi. The sequence continues at coordinate 8,971,419 of JAKZAN010000005.1, read as the reverse complement.
GTTGAGCACACACCCGTTGAGCCACTTTTACTTGCGTTTAAACAGGAAGTCTCAAATTTAGCCTGTTACATGGCTCCCAGCCAAACTCACCTCGTTTTTATTTTTTTAAAATGACTCTAATTTCTATGACGTTTTCAGATTCTTTTTCTAGAAGACCAGCGTCAACAACTGCAACTCCAAAAAGAGTTCCAGTTCAACGACCAAGATATCCGACGCTTAGAACAAGGGTATACCCAAACCTCGAAACTTCACGAATTTGAACTCTTTCCGTTTTATTTCAACATGCTTTGCTAACAAATTCACAACCTACATCAGAATTCTCTTTTTCTTTTTTGGAAATTTAGTGAACAATTCAAAAGTTATAAAAGAAATTAAAAACGCTAAAAGAATAGATCCTTAGTATAAAATGTACGAGTTAACTCGAAACTTCATGAATTGGAAAATTTGGGTTTATTTCAAAAATAATTTGCTAACAAATCAGAAACTACAGAAATTCAGAAAGTTCGAATGTTTAATAAATAATTCAAAAGTTACACAAGAAATTATAACGCTAAAAGAATAGATCTTTAGTAATCACATGAAGAGTTAATTAAGGCATTTTTTTAATTTTCCTATTTAGGAGTTTTCTAATACCAGGCTTCGTGGATACGCATATCCATGCATGCCAATACTCGAACGCTGGTCTGGGTTTAGATCTGGCACTGTTAGAATGGCTCAACACCTATACTTTTCCGACCGAATCCAAATTCGCGAATTTGGAATTAGCTCAAAATATCTACCGCAAAGTAGTTGCGCGAACCTTAGTCAACGGAACGACCACCGCTCAATACATGGCTACACTCCACGTTCCAGCGAGCATTCTCTTATCTGAAATTACGCTTTTATTGGGTCAGCGCGCTTTTATTGGGAAAGTGTCCATGGATCAAAACTGCCCCGATTATTACATTGAAACTACTACGGCATCCTTAGCAGATACGGAGAAATTTGTCAAAGCCGTCTTGGCAAAGAATGTAATAAATTGATAAGTTAAAAACATGTGCTGCAAAGACTAAGACCCACTAATCCCTTATTAATTATATAGGATCCACTAGTTAAGCCTGTGATAACACCCCGATTTGCCGTATCTTGTACTTCCACTTTGATGGAAGGATTAGCCAAACTCGCTGAACAACACCAGCTGCGAGTTCAGGTAATTTGTCAAGAATTCAAAAAAAAAAAAGTTCGATGTACGTATAAACGGACGAAATATTGAATCTAGACTCACGTTTCGGAAAACCAGAAAGAAGTCGAGTTCGTGCGTGAAATATTCCCATTGTTTTCAAGTTACTGCGATGTTTACAACCAAGCTGGCTTACTTACCAACAAAGTAAAAAGAATCGAAAAAATATGAAATGAAAAAGGATATGTAATAGAAAAGTAATTGGAAGCGTTTATTATTTAGACAGTTCTTGCACATGGAGTGCATTTATCCGATAGCGAATTACAATTACTGGCTGAAAAAGGAGTCCATATTTCTCACTGCGCCAATTCCAACTGCAGTCTGAAGAGTGGAATGTGTAACGTAAGGCGATTACTGGACGCAGGCATAAATGTTGGACTGGGAACAGGTAAATCTAAGTAAATTAAACATAAAAAAACACAGTGAACATTCAATTACTTCTAACGGAGAATAAAATAACGGTTGGAGCAATAGATATTTATTCTTTGATTTTTTTCAGACGTTTCAGGGGGTTATAGTCCCTCGATTATGGACGCGATGCGACAAACTATCACAGTATCTAACCTTGTTTCGGTCCAAAACGAAAACTATCCCCCGTTGTCCTACCAAGAAGCCTTTTTCTTGGCAACTTTAGGCGGAGCCAAAGCGTTAGGTTTGGAATCTACTTTGGGATCACTTAAACCAGGTTACATACTCATTAAAAGAAAACTACGACTTGAATTTTCGAAAATTTCAAACAGGAAAAACGTTTGATGCCCTACATATCCACCTCAAAGGCCCGAATTCGCCAGTGGATTTAACCGAAAACTTATCGTCGAACGAACTCTTCCAAAAATTTATCTTTTCTGGCGACGACCGCAACATCCAACAAGTATTCGTGCAAGGCAAGGAAGTTAAAACCGAAGCTACGCGGTTTTTAAATGTTTAAAATTCCAAGTACTGTAATTAACCACGTTCCTTTAATCGTTTTAACAGTTTTAAACGATAACTTAGATCTGTATTAGCTAAATAAGCATCTGGGGAGTTAAATACATGTCGTTACTGAATTTTTCCAGTAATTTCTTCTTTAATTTGTACACTTTCTCTAAACTCTTTATCTCCTGTCTTCTTTGTACCGAATTTCTGAGCTTCAGTGGGGAAAAACGAACACAATCCCGTGACACAAAGCGCCAAAACAGCTCCTAAGGTTAACCCGACCCTCAAACGTCGAAACCAAGTTGGATAGTTCCTCAATGCTAGATCGGTATAGGCTGAGACGATTAGAGCTAACGTTATTAAGGTTGTGCCGCAAGGGAGGGGTAACAAAAGCCCAAACCAGGCCACAATTGATGGCAGAACACTCATACCCAAGCTGGACCAGTTCAGAGGCACCATTTGGGCTACAGCGGCCCCCCAGCGGACCCCTCCCAGGAAGGATAATATCGTGGCTGCGTACGCCAAATTGGCATAGGTTAAAGTAGGAATATTGAGGCCTAAAGAGAGCATGTAAACAGGGGAGGCCCAGAAGGGAATTAACCCTGCGGCTCCATAAACTAAAGCAGGAGTAGGAATAGAGCTGTTCTGGTCCGAATTCCGCAGAATACGCGTGACTTCCTTCCCATCCAGTTTGAATTTATGCAAATATTGCCAGGATTTGCTGGCGATCGATTGGACAGAAACGGAAGGATTTGGGGAGGTGTGGAACCACGTTTTACAGCCCAGAGGTAGCCGCGTGGCTTGGCAACAGCGAAGCATGACTGAGTCGGAACTTAAAGAGAGTTTTTTAGAAACAGATAACTTTTGAAGTAATATTCAAATAGTTAACTCAAGTTTTGGCTGTTGAAGTGTGCCTCAATGCTCAAAATCCACCGGTTTCCAAGCCCAGTTTAGCGTAACTGCAACGAAGTTCGTGCCAGAATCAAGAAGCTAAGAAACACGTTTTCTTACCTGATTATAACAGTTGGAATCACTTAAAAAACACAGAAAACCTGAATGATGCAAAAAGGCGCGCTTGTTGTTCGCCACTCCGCTCCGTATGTTAACCCGTTCGATTAAAAGTTGGAAACGGAGCCGCTAAATCCGGTTCTGATTGCGAACCGAACCGCGAATCGAGCAATATTTACCTAGACAATAATGAAAAACGGTAAAAATCATGATTTCAACGCTACATAACGAAGATAAATGCTAGAATTTGAAAACAATTCACTCATAAATAAGTACAGTATACTTGAGCTTTTAATTGTAGCGAAATTACGATTTAAAACCCTAGTTTAGTTTAGCACGTATCAGGCAACCGGTCTGGGGAGGTAGCACGTATAGCCCCTGCCTGCCAGGCCTTTATACACGCCCGAGTCGAGGGGTAGACAACCAGGCAGGATCCAAGGTTATTATCACGTGTGAAAAACTAAGATTTAACCAAATTTGCGCCTTAAGAAAGCTGATTTAAGTAAGAAAAATAGTTCTTAATAAAACTTAACTCACAAGTCCCCCAAAAATGTTAACCAAACTGTGAACTAATAACATTTAAAAATAACGACAAGTAATCCAGAGCGCCTTTAGCCTGTGGTCAAAGACGCGGGGCTAGTTAGCACGGTTTTTGGGCTTAACTAGTTCTACCCGGAAGTGTTTTCGACCATGTCCTGGCCACTTAAGCGCATCGCTCAATACGCGCTAAATTCAAAAAACAAAAACGTAAAAGTTACTTACTGCTATCTGGTGTTATTATTTTGCAGTAAAAGATCCCAGAATGCCTCGAATACGTCTTTCGCGTAATGCTTCAACTGCCAAAAATAACAACACAGAAATAGACGCCGAAAACGAAGAAATTGTTGCCTTTGATTCCGTGTCGGAAGTGATAATCGATCCCTTTGAATTTCAAGGTAACATAATAAAAATAAAACCTTAGAAAAGAGTTATAATCTTTTAAAAATTCGTTTTACTTCAGATGACGATCCACCCAAACATAAAAAGGGCACGTCGCCACCCACCGAGTTTGCCGATCCCAATGCCAGTGACTTAGATGGTCAACCGACGGAACCTGTGGTCCTTCCGCGGAGGGGCCGTCCTCCTAAAATCCCGGAAAATCTTCTGGAACTTTTCAAAGACGCCGATGAAGTTCCCGGTATCGGACCCAAGCCCATTGTTCGCTTAGCTCTCGACCCTCTCGACTCTTCTTCTCCTGCCGGTAACCACAAAGAAACTAACTTAATTAAAAAAAATACTTTAATGTGTAACTATTCGAATTAGGATCCAAAAAGCGTTTAAGTGCAGTACATAGCAAGAGAGGGAAACTGGACACGGGTAATGTGAAATGTGATTTGTGTGAACGCACTTTTAGCAATGTTTCGGTACGTTAATTAAATATGAATATTTTTTTAAGCAAAGGTTTATATTTTTCTGTGCATTTTTAGGGCTACAAAAGACATTTAAAAGCTTGTGCCGAGTCCCGAGCTCCGCCGTTGGTGGTTAAAGTCCAGAAAATTCCGTTAGAAGAGGCTGTGGCCAGCGGGGAAATCGACCAAAATGAAATGGATACTGTGTTTGAGATTTCTGATGATTTTTGCCCAGGTAGTGATTAAAATGATCTCATTATTGACAAAAACTTTCAAATAAAGATCCCTTTTCTGTTTGTTTGTGTGCATAATTTTAGACCGAGAAGTAGCCCAGGAAATAATCGTAACTGCCTTAGACGGAACATGTCCCTGTTGTGGAGAAGACGCTAGCACCGCCCACCAGGTAATTCAAAGTAACAATAGCTCCAATAAGTCATAAAAATGCTCACTCATTTAATAAATAACTTGTTAAATAACTTGAAAATGTTATAATTCTTTTCCTGCTTCAGTGGATCCTGAAAGTAAATTTCTCCTTAAAAGGAAACTGGAAACTGCTAACTTTTTTTTTTAGTAATTTTGGTTTAAAAAGGAAACTTAACTTCCAGTTCGATTTCTAACTAACGTTTAAAATGACATGCAGTTTAATTACTTATTTTTGGGATAACAGGAAGGCATGGTTGAGTGTACGGAATGCGAAAAAAGGTTTAACAGCGAAGACGGTCTGCAACGTCACGTCAAAGTTGCGCATAAACCTTCCAAAAAGGTCAAAAAGACAACTTACAATTGCCCAGATTGCTTGTTCGTAGCGTCTAATAAAACGCAATTCAACAAACATGTATTAACCCACGCGCCACCACGGCCTGGCGGGAAAGTGTACACATGCAAGCAGTGCAACAAACACTTTAATCGCAAGTATCACTTAGACCGCCACGTGGTGCAAATGGGCTGTGACGGCCGCCCGAAAGCTATATTCCCTTGCGAGGTAAAAGAAAACAAAAATATAAAAAAAAACTCTCCAAGTGAATTATCTGTTTTTTTCTTCTAGGTTTGTGGGAAAACTTTCAGTCGGAAAGATAACTTACGCGAACATTTACGAGGTCATGAAGGCCAGGTGAAACGCAAACGTAAATTAGCATGTGAACACTGCCAAAAAGAATTCTATGGCCTTTCCATGCTTCAAATCCATATACGGACACATACGGGCGAGAAACCCTTTAATTGCGATCAATGCGACAAAGCGTTCGTTTCCAACAATGCGTTGAGTAAACATATGCGTACGCATTCCGGGGAACGCCCTTTCGCCTGCCAAGACGTAATTATCTTTTTAATCATATTTTGATTCATTTTAAAATTAATTCACTCGAATTGAATTAGATACAAATTGCTCAGGATTGTTTAGCGTATGCTTAGTCTAATACTGAGTTTACGAAAAGCTAATTATTTTTTTTTTATTTTGTTAAGTGCGGCGCTAGATTTGCAGCAAAGGAAACGTTAAACCGACATGTGAAAATCCACACAGGCGAAAAGCCACATGTGTGCGATTTCTGCGGTAAAGGGTTTATCCAGCCTTCGCAACTTAAAGCGCATCTTTTCCATCACAATGGCGAACACGGCTTTATTTGCGAACAGTGTGGAAAATCCTTCAATCGTCGGACGCGATTGACTTTGCACATCAAGTACGTGCACCAGGGGGCGGAGCCGTTCTCGTGCGATCAATGTGGCAAGAATTTCATTCGGAAAGAAGACCTTTCGCGCCACGAAATGCTCCACGCGGGCGTAAAACGTAAAAATGGAAACAAAATAAATTTCTTTACTAAAAAAAATAAAATAAAAAAAAAAAGATTTATTTTCTTTGGTTTCTAGCACATGAATGCGATTTATGCCATAAGCGCTTCACCATCAAATCCGCCTTGAAGACACATCTCTTGACGCACACAAGGGTAAGTTGACGGACAAAGATAAATCAAAATGATTAGGTTAGCGTTTTTTATTTTTCTATTTTCAATAAATGCATTTTACTTTAGGAAGCGCCAACCATGTGCGATGAATGTGGGCGAGCCTTTATCCGCCAAGACTGTTTATTACGTCATATGCGCTTGAAGCACCGCGCCGTATTGGAGCAAATCATGGCAGACGCCGAAAAACGAAAATTGCAGCAACAAATGCTGGCAGTAACCAATACCTCTCCCAAGTCACTCTCTGAAGACAAGTAAATCCATAGAAATAAGCTAAAGAAACCAAAAAAATATATTTTTATTCGTAAAATTATATTGAACTAATTTAAGAGCAATTATCATAAGTCAAAAATAGGCCTAATAGTTTACTTAACTTTCTTTAGATTTCATTACAATTATCAGTGTAGAAATTATTTAGTGCTGATTACCAAGATAAGTAGCTAATTCTAACTTGTAATTATAGCTATGATCAACTATTAAGGATTGATCAACTATTAGGTCAAGATCACTAGATCAACTATTATAGTAATGGATTTGTATAAGAATTATTCTTTTCTTTCGAAGTCCTAGGGAAAATTCTACGCTATCGGAAAACGTCAGCGAACTTTTGACAGTTTTAGTGGACGAGAAAACATTACAGTCTTTTAATTGGCCATCTGAAGATGTGGGAATCGTCTTGGAATCTGTAATTAAGCGATGTGGGCACGAACCAGTCTCTTCCGAGCAAGAACTCGAGCCAGAAAAACGACTTCGAGAGAATTCAAAACTTCTGTTCACGGCTGTGATCGATGACGCGGCCGTAAAAGCACTTCTTAACAATCAGAGTGTGGACGAAGTTATTCTACATGTTCTACGGCTCGCTAAAAGCTGAATGAGTTCTTTTCCACATTCCTTGAAATTTTCTTTCTAAAGATCAATTCTGTCGATATACAATTGTGCCTTTAAAAATGCGTGGGATATTAGATACCAGTGCCAACGTGGGCTATTACCAATACATGAGCGAAAAAGCGAAAAGTAATTATTTTTATCCGAGCAGAATTGAAACTTGACTCTTAATTACGTCGTAATTAAGGAGTGCTCTACGTGGTAGGTGAGTGCGTTGTCAAAATAAAGCTATTTCGTACGCCAATTAGGATGAGGTGTTTGTGTCTAAAACGAAAGTGAATAAGAAAGATTTGCCGTTACTTTCTGTGAGGGTTTGAGGTTCGGGGTAAAAGACCGCTTGCTGCGTGTATAAATTGGAATAATTTACGGAACTGACAGTTTGTCACTATTTTTCTCTTTTTGTTTCCTTTTTCTTTTAATACAACCCGGTGTTCTATCTGGTGCTAATGTTGCTCACAGTGCGCTTGACAAGTAGTATAAAGCAAAAGCACATCCGGTGGGCTGTAAAGACACAATAGCTGAAAACTGCGGGGAAAACAATAAAAGCGAGATAAATTTGAACCACAGCTTCCCAGTTTGTCCCCAAACTGTGAGAGAAACAAGTAAAAAAGGCCATTATAAACAGACCTGAGCTCACTTGCATGCTACTACGTGAACTTTGAATTTCTTACCAAGATTTTCTAACAAGTTCAACAAATTTCTTATTCCATAGAAACCTAGACCAAGTCTAAACAATACACTCGTCAGAGAATAGATTCTCATTTTAGTCCCACACTGTCACAAAATAGCTTGAATAATAACGACGTTTCGTTTCCGCATAGCAAAGTTTAATTATCCCATAAATCTACAAAGTATGAAAGCAGAATCTCGTAAATATGTCTCTTTTATTTCTTCCACCTCCTTTCTTGTATATCCAATCTATAATTTTAGCTTACTTTAAGGAAATAAAACGAAACTAAATACACTAAACACTGTCTGAATTCCGTTTTGAAAATTGGCGAACGGAATTTTAGCTAAGATGACTAAAATTTTTAGCTAAGCTACAATTTTGGCGCACGCGGGTAATTTAAATCCTCCACATTCGTAACGGAAACTTAAAACATTATTGTGTAGATAGCAAAAATTGCCTCGAGTTACCGTCTTGAAAGTAAACAAAAAATACCGAAACTTGACACCATCTTCAAATTGTAATACAACTCCTTCCTATCCATCATTATCCCTTAGTGTCAAAATAGGACTTTCTTACTATCCTCCTGAACAGGGGGAAGAGGGAAAAAAAGCCTGAAGACAAGGTTTTCCACTAAGAGCGCACTGCTCCGGTGGGACCAAACCTGTCGAAAAAGACAATCAAAACAAAAGATACGCTTAGCCTATAGGCTAATTATAATGACAGACTACAAATTGAGTACTTGATAGCTCTATGGAAGCTTTTTTTTAATGACAACGCCTAAATGAATGCTAAGAGCAAGCACCTTTAATGATTAACAGATGAGTCTTCATAGGACGCTCTTAGGGCTCACAAAAGTGCCATTACAAAGTGTCACCACTACATTCTGCTCCCACCGGCGCAGATACAAAAGTGGGCGTGACTTAGCCAAAAGGCGCGGGTGGCCAAGATTTCAGCTATAAAAGCACTTGTTGCCACCACAATTGACCAAACTCAACCTCGAGTCCTCTTTTATTCTAACCAAGACTACAACAATGGCTTCTGGACGTGTTTTAGCTCTCAGTATCGTCGCATTGTTGGTAATTGCGACACTAGATTCTGCCTGGGCCCGCCCTGAGGGCGGGGACATCGTCGCGATGGCTGACGCTATTAAATACCTGCAAGAATTGGACAAGATGTACGGTCAAGCTGCTCGCCCAAGGTAATGTTCCCCTTTCTTTTACAACATCCTTTGCTAACAATCGTTTATACCATAAAATGGCTAAACGATAGTAAAATGTCGCATGTCGCAAATTTCTAAATAAAACGCGAATCAGTTAATGGCGTTTGCGGTGGTTTTTTGGGGGGGTTAAAGCAAGAATTGGTGCTTTGTTGGGATTGTAATTCGGGGTTATGGCAGGCAGCTCTCCTTTGACTCCGCCCATTGATACCACACTCATCCCAGACGGGTCTAGCACGTTCTGGGCCCAAGTGGGACTATGGTCTTGGTCTGAGCTTAGCAAAGCTATGCGATTACTGCATTTGCAAGAATTGGATCGTTCCTATTCCATCAAAGTGAGACCACGGTAAGATCGTCGCAAAAACACGCGAAATTTCAGGAAGGCGATCTAGAATAATGAAAAAATGCTTGAATGTATCGAATTAACTATTTCGAAAAATAATTTTGTCAGGTGCATGGTAATTAATACCTATTTTCGGGATTTAGGTTTGGGAAACGTGGTTACTCAACGATTCCTAGCAACGAGCAGGTAACAAGTCCACAGTACGTAAATTAAACTAAAATTGTTGATTTTGTGGTACTTTTAGCTGGATGAAAACAACCTTTGGAGCTGATGAGATAAAGATTGGTCACACGAACATGTAAACGACTGGATACTGCTCTGTAAAATTGTATACACCTATCAAATACTTGAAATACCATTGACTTGTGATTCGCTCCCTTATTTAACGGCAAAAGAAATACAATTAGACAGCCAAATGAGTTGGATGGTTCCCAAGTTAAGCTCGAATTAGAAATATTACTTTAATGGTTGTTTTATTAGCTGAATTTATCATTTACGGAGATTTTTTCAAATTTTTCCGATTTAATCCATATCGATATCATCACTGCTATCCAATGCTGCGAAAGGAATCCGAGAATTGACACTAGCCATGATTCCAGCTGCTGTAAAGCTCTCAGCGGAAATGGAAACACTTGCCACACTATCGTCCTCATTAACACCCGAAGTTTCTAGACAGAAAATAAAAAATTTCAAAACTTTCAAACTTGTGACTGTCAATAAAGTTGTACTAGGAGTCTTAATATCATCTTGAGTATCTGTCTCGCCCAAATCCATCATCGCTTCCATGACGTAGTTGAGCATAGAGGTCGTGAAAACGTCTTCTCGTCGCCTTCCCAATGCTTGATGAAAATACTGGGCCGCTTGATCATATTTTCCCATTAAAGCATACACGAAACCCAAGCAGGACAAGGTAGAAGGCTGAGAAGGGCACAGCACCAAGGCCTAGATGGGTTGAAAATGATACAAAAAAAAAAAAAAAATTTAAATGTTCTAAATTGCAAATTCTTGCAAATTATAAAACGGTTTTTACTTGTTGATGGAAGTTTATAGATTGCTCATATTTCTTCAATTTGCGGCTCACGTGACCTAAGTTATTCAAAAGGGGCTCCCAGGTAGGAGCGGGACTTGAGAGCAGTCCTGTGGGCGGGGCCGATTGTAATACATTCAAGGCAAGTTCCAAATACTTTTCTGCTAGTTGAAAATCTCGATTCTTATTTCCAAAACATGTAGGTAAAAAAAAGGAAATTATTCAATATAATTATAGTATATGTTTAATATGATTTAATATAATATAACTAGTTCATGTCTAACATTATTTAATATAATATAATTGTTTAATATTATTTAATAATATAACTATATTAATAAGAAAACGGTTGCAATTCACCTGAAAAGCGACCACACCCATTTCATGCAATACGACTGGATCTTCAGGAGCCATAGTTAAGGCTTGGTTCAGGAACTTTTCAGCAAGTTTGGTATTGCGGGTTAAACCATACTCGAGACCGATGTAAAGCAACGGAAGATGCGATCTTGAGGCAAACTTATTTAGACAACAATTATTTGGACAAAACAAGTCACCCTTTCATAATTTGGGAAGCTTTGAAGTACGCAGCCATAGCTTGATCGTGCTCGTTCTCAGCAGCAAAGGCGTGTCCATATAAGAGCCATGCTGGTCCCAATAGCCTTGATACACTAGTCGCTTTGCTTAAAAATCTTCTCGCAGCCTCATATTTACCTAATTTGAAGCTTACAACGATGAACAATATTAAAAGAACAAATAATCAACCTATAAGGCAGTAGTAAGCTCCAACAGCAAACCAAGCAATGGCATCTTCAGGATTGGCGTCTATTAAACGATGAGCTAGAAGGAAAAGCGCTAAAAAAAGGACAGAAAATCAGAAAATTAGTGGTAATTTTAAGCCCGATAATTTGACATAATTACCGTTATTTTGCTTCAAGGCTAAAAGGCATTGAACGTGGATTACCATAGCTTCTGGATGATAGGGATCTTTTTTTAATATCCTAAGACAAATTTGGGTGATTATAAGGAGGTTTCGAATATACAGAAGGTTTCGGATATTACTGCTGAGTAATTTTAAAGCATTGCGGAACCTCGCCTTGGCCTAAAAAGCGTTCTGCAGCTTGCACGAGGACGTCAGTATCATGGAGTAGAACTGAGGAAACAGAATTTAATTTCTGGTTTTGGCTCGTCCTACGCGATCGGTTATGGAGAGCGTCGAGATATAAAGAACGCACTAATTCTCCTTCGTCTCCAGTAGGAAAGTTCAAACTCGCGATTAACTCGCTTTCTTTTTGAACACAAATGTTACAAATATGCAGAAAGTTCGAAAGAGTATAAACCTTCTTGCTCGGTAAGCATACGATGATGAACCAAAGATTGAAATGCTTCGTAACAATGGATGTCAGCTCGTAGGGCTGCTTTATAGAAATCAATGGCCAAATCACGGTTATCCATTGCGTCGTATACTTTTCCTTTCAATAAGGCTAAGCAGCTACTCACCTGCAAAGAACGTTTTTCTTAAACGCTAAGTCCAAAGAAACACCAGTTTGGTGGGCTTACATTGACTGAAGGAGAAACACCACAGACTATCTGGTCTAAACTCCCGGTTTTCTCGGTTTCCAATACCAACAAAGCTTCCTGGTATGCTTTGGCTTTGAAGAAACATAGCGCTGCTAAATACTGGCAAGGCCCATGTGTCTTAAAAGTTAAATAACAAGACAAATTTTAATGCAAAGGTATTATAACCATTTGTCAATAACTTAAACGTTACCTTATCAAGCTTGTACTGTTTAATCACATTAGCGGCTCGTAAGTATTGCCCTGCCATACACATAGCTCTGCCCAAAACGTAAATATCCTGGGGATTTTCATTGGAAAGTGTGACTGCTTTACCAGCCCAGAATACGGCGGAAGTAAATTGGCACTAATAAACACAGTAACATCATTCAATATGAGCTGTGCGAATTACCTATAAAGCTACCTTACAGAATTAATATAATTCTCTGCTAATTTCCTACAATTTTCTAAATGTGGCACTGTATTATTTAAATCACTGGGTGCAGCAGAAAAACGTTCCTCGGCTTGCCTTAGCGCCATTTTTAACTATCGATAGCCGAATGACATCATCGGGGTAGTTTACATGGTAGTATCGTTTACCTCGTAATCGATAACAGAATAGGCGCTTTATTGAAACCGTTTAGTTATACAACATTTAAGTTTGGTACTATTTTATTTGACACCTATGTAAGCCAAAGGAAAACTCGAAAAATACAAGGAATATGGCAATAAAATGGCTCAACTGAACTTCATATAAACTCCAAATCAATGGCCGCTAAACCAAACCTAAAAAGTCACAGCAGTTTCGAATGACAATAAAGTCAAAAGTCAAGAAAGCATGGACAAAGAAATGAGTAAATTGAAATGCGGATGATCAAAAAACTCTTTTAACGCCAGTGGAATGGCTCCTAAATCAGCAATAGGGTAATACAACTTAAAATTTCCATCTTATTGTCCTTCGCGACGTCAATGGCACCAAAACGAATACAAAAAAAGCCTTACTAAAAAAACCACAAAGAACTAGGGACAAAAAGAAGAGCCAAAAACCCATGGTATAAAAAATCGGTTACACGAAGAAAAAGATATTTTTCTATTTAAGTTTTTTTTCCAGTGGAAAAAGTATTCAGTCTTTTAAAGACCAAGCAAAGTTTCCAACTAGTTTTATAATTTTTTGGTGTTTTTTTTAAACATTTTTTTTTCCAAGGATCATTCACCAACGCAGATATTCAAGAAAGGGTTTGAGTCTGGTTACGACAAGACAGGAATCCAGCGCCATAATTAATAGGATATATAACATGGTGAGAGAACAAAATTTCCATTTCATCATTGCCAAGTTGGAAGGGAAGCCTAGCTTCTACACAAAGAATAAAATGGTATCTCAAAAACCAAACCATCTACTTTGGGACCACCTATAAATCCCGCACATCTACTACTTTGTTAAGACAAGGTGGTAAATAATAATAAAAAAAAACACCGTTGAAAAATGGCCTCAAAACCTCACACCAACTTGGCTACGAGTTTTCTAGAAATTGCAGAAAAAAGTGAAAGCTGAGGAACAGTGAGAGTACACGTGGAAAAAACTAGACGCTGTTGCCACCATTCCATATCTTGCGTAAAATTAAAGAATTTACCAAAAAAAAATTACAAAATTGAACCAGACCCCTGTGTGTGGTGTGTGGTGGGCGGATCCATCCACTTCGTAGCTCTACTTCCTCGCAAAGCGCGCTCCTTTGTCTTAATCCAACGCGGTAGCCATAAAGAGTTGATGAGCATTAGCAGGAATTAATTCATGCCCAGGGGGCAGGACGCTGAATCCCATAAACAAGAACGTACGCACGACGCTTGCTATAAGAAAATAAACACTCATTAATGACTTTTAAGCATAAGTAATCAATTTAATGATACATAATGTTTAATAATTAATTTTATTAAAAATAATAATTAATAATTAATTCCACTCACTAATAACTTATAAGTGTAACTAATCAATAAGTAATACAAGTTTAAGTAACCAATAAGGAATACAAGTATAAGTAATCAATATAATGATACAGAATATAGTATTAATTCCATTTGCGAGGGGAGAAGGAAGTTCAAATTACCGCGATCGGAACGGTCTTTATCAATACTCAAGATGACATGAGTAGCTCGTAGTTCTTCTTGGGCGTACTCCAAAACGGCGATGAAGCCATCTTTGGAGCCTTGCTGGACAATCATGCTTGGCACGTCCAGATACAAGCGACCTTGCCACAAAACTCCCTCTAATGTCCATTCTCGAGTGGGTGTCAACTGGCATACCATCGTTAGTCGCACAGGCGCAGTCCTAGAATGCTTACCCAATTCCAAAGCCTGCGAAAATGAATGTGCATTTACTTCAGTGTAATTATTTAATAATATTTAGATTCAATTTATACCGTTATAGGATGAGAAGACTGTTGCTGCGCCTTCGGAGCAGAGAGCTCATTGTTCCGCTTCCCCACACCGCACACGCCCTCTGCGTTGATAACAGATCCTTGTGCGGCGTGGGGTCCATCAGGACAACCACCGAGGCCCCGCCCCCAGCGTCACAACCCAGCGGGACACGCCCGCCAGACTCAAACCACTTGGACTACTAACATTACTACTCCTGTAAATACAAAAAACACTTTTAGTCACACAATTCTTCGCACTTCTTCACAATTCTAAACATCATTTTTGATCGAAAACAAAACCGCTTGATTAAGCATCACTGTCAAAGATTAATAACTTCAGTCCGAAAACGAAAGACATCTAAACAACACACAATAGCAAGAAACAAAGGTTAGAACAAAGAAAAAACCCGGGATTTAACTGAGGGAAAGTCGCTATGAAACCGGCAGCAGGTGCCATGATACGATCGAGAAAGATACAGAAAGTACGTGTCGACGGCCATGGGCCACAACTACGACTGAACTTTCACGGGCCCAAGCATCCGAGTCCTCGAATAAGATGCTGAAGCTGTACTTTTCTATTTATAAAATGGAACTCGGAAATGAGCCAAGTGCACCATAAAGTATGCAGCGCTACGGAATTCGACGCCTTGTGGTCTGACGCACGAAAGATCCATTCCATAACAATCGAAGCATCTAGACTATTACTCCCATTACGCGATTTTTACTTAAAAAATTTCCCGAATTCTCCTCACTCCAAGAAGAATTCAAACTTGTTTCTAAAAAAGGTGAAAAGGGGAGGAGCAAGCTGACTGGTGACAGAAGCCAAACCTTGACCTTTGGAAACCAGGAAAGGGTTCAATAGGCGTGGCCTTACGCGCTGCCCTTATCGATCCGCCAGTGTTAGCTTGACGTCACTCTTAAAAAAAAACATTGGGGTAAATACACGAACGACAGAATCGGTAAGACCTTGGAATCCATCAGAAACCAAGCATCGAAAGATGAGAAAACATTTCATGAAAGATTAAACTCGTTATCTCCCTTACGTTGAAGGGAGACAGGGGGAAGGGGAAGAGATAAGCTTATGTCAATTATTGGGAAACGCAACAAGGATTTCCAAACGTACGACAATCGAAACTTCACGAAGGAAAAGGAAACGTCACGGAAGTTATTGCTAGGGAACCGGTTGCTCCGACTGCCGTTCTTTAACCACTTTAAGTAAGTTTAGAGCGGTTCAAAAGCAGTAATAACTGCTCTTACTTGGTATGAAAAATTAGGTCGAAGTTTCGCACTAAAGGCCAAAGTTTGCAAAATCCCACTTGCTATCCCCTATTGTCGACCTTCCCCTAACCTTCAGGGGTTTCTTTTTGCAGAACAAAGTCTTACTGCGTTCTAAAACCGCGTTTGTCGTTTCTGGGTCAAAAAATTACCGCTAATTTAATTAGTAAAACTTTAATCTCATAGTGTAGCAAAAAGATAAGGAAAGTGTTGAACGAATTGATGCCGAAATAATAAAACATACACGATTTAACATACAAAAACAATGGGGTAATGTTGTGTTACTATGCCGTAACAAAAGAAAAAGTCCAACCCACCACAGTGGGAAGGGCAAGGAACCCAAGATGGCGGCCAAACAGCAAGGAGAAAAATCTCGTGTTAGGTAATGTTAACGAGGAAGCAAGTTTGGGAGGTGGCTTACGTGGATAATAAGGCTGGCATTGCGGTTGATTGTTGATCCAGACTATTTTCACTAATTTGACAGGCCTCCAGGACACCAATATTCATAATTTCTCGTAAAATCACTCAAGTCGGCTTCTTCTGAATCCCCCACCATAGGGAAGCTGACAAGTTCACTTGTTGGAAGTTGAGCACGGAATGACGTGAACTGGGGGCAAGTTGTTAGTTAGCGAGGCGGTTCTTTAAGAATAGGCATATCAGAGTAGCACTCATCGTACACAAACATACAGTGGCGAAATCTGTTATTGACTGATGGCAACTCATGAGGTTCCAGCCAAGAGTTTCAGAGTGGGCATATAAAACTAGCATGAAAACTAAATAAAACTTTACTTGAAATGTAAGCAAAACATACCAAAAAGCTGCTGACGGTAAAGTCGATTCCAAGGAACTCTACAAAATATCAAAAACGAGCTTTGCGTAAACGTACGTTAAAATTTGAAGTTAGATCGCGAAATAGAAAAACGTGGCTATGGGGAAACAATATTTTTTTTAAACATTTTTCCAAGTTTTAGGCGTACAATTCACTAACAAATAATTCAATAAGTCCATCCTTTTGTCAACATCTTAATCTGTGGTGAGATTTGGGAGACGTCCACATAACAAAAATTGGCCATACATGACAATCTATACAAAACCATTTTCATCATCCTCCAACGTTTTCTTCTTTCTTCCTTTTGCTATGATATGCGGAGGAGCCTAATTCTCTTATTAATTCATCCACTTTTTGCAATTCGGGGCGCCACATAAGCAGGAAATCTTGTGTTGGTCATCTTCAATGTCAAACTTATAATCATAATTCAACTGCGAAGAAAACAAACAAGTTAAGACATGGCAAAACGAATGTAAACAATAGACATTTACCTCTTCGCCTCGGGCGATTCGTCGATTGGCAAAAATAATAATACGAAGGTCCCGTTCTACTTCCACAACTTCGGCTACACAATTTGGATTGCACGAATGGTTAATATACCGGGCTAAACCGCCACTTATGGTCGCGTCAATCACACGATGTTCGTCCAATCGAAACATATAAATCCCTCGATTCTGCCAGAAGAACATATTAGTTCACAAAGACCCTGTCCACAATGTCCTTACCTGTGCTTCGTAACGCTTTTCTCGTAGCTCAGCCAACTCAGCCCTGATAACCTCCCCGATATACTCAATCACCATGGTATGTTTCTCTAAATCTCTTGATGCATACAGTCCCAAGCCTTGAATCTTAGATCTACACATTTCACATACAAAACTTTATTTTGGCCAAACAAAAAAAGAACTGTCATGAGGATAATGGATCTTACCTGGCCAAATATACATTATTTCTCCATTCTTGCTTCATTTTTTTGTACTGTGAGCTTTTCGAATGCACAAACTGCTTCGAATAAGGGCCATGAGGGTCCAACGCACTAATAGCGCTGTGCGTATACGACGACCGCGCAGAACAACCTGTTCTCTGTGTATGTGGTTTCTTCACTTGCGTACCAGCTTTAATCCTAGGCTCGGATCGCGCACAACCTTCAATAAGAACGATTGATATACAATTAGTAACCAACTTCATTAAATAACTGTACAATAACTGTACCTGTTGGATTGACTGCGAGGGGCAATTCCAGCAAAGGATTGCGTCCGTACTTGAAATGATAGTCTGTAAGCGAATCTACACCTGGTAAAGACTCTAACACGCGGACTATTGCTGGTTCGGTAAGTCCGAAGAGATCTTCGCCCGACACAAACTGTGGGAAAAGTCGTACTGCACCACTTTGTTGTCGTAACGCTTGCAAAGGCTTAAGGATCTGTAGCCACACCCCCTGGGCGGTCCAGTCCGTGTACGTGACGGAATCAAACCCCCGTCGAGGCTCTTCTACCGTCACCACAAACTGTGGACGACCTTCGGCCTCCGCGATTGTGCAAATGTACCGACATCGCTGCGCAGCGGCCCTGTGTGACCAATACAATCTCGCCTACATTTTCCATAATAAAAGTGAATTGAAAAATGCATAAAAAGACGATTTCTAATATAAATTACGATTTTATAGCCGATGGGATAAATGTAGTGGTGGGAATGGAAGGCCGCCAATTGGTGGGGCAGTAACTGGCCAATACTGAGGAAAATTAAGGACCCCACCCGGAGCAACTGCGCATGATCCGGCATGTGCATGACGGCGGCCACTTGGCGGTTATCATCGCGGTTGATGTAGACGCGTCGGTAGACAGTTAACGTGGTAAGCTGTTCATCCTTGTTGTCTCTAGGCGCATGTGCGGAGCAAAACACGCTCTTGTTCTTGTAAAAAACGCAGCCTTCTTTGACTGCGCAGTGCAAATGTAACGCAGTAGAGCAGCGCACCTTCCAACACTTGATGGTGGCCCCGTTTTGGTTGCAGTGCTGACAAACGCTAGTAAGACTCTGTCGTAAGGCCACGTCCACATGCATTAAGGCACCGTTCACCGTCTCGTACACTTCCTCTGACCATAACGCGCAGTTCAAATGCACCCATCGGTCCACGTCGTAATTCAAAAGCCTGCAATGAAACAAAAAGACCACAAATATAAGGACAAGTGAAAAGAACGCACGATTTCTTTAAAAATAAACTCAATTCTATATTAAGAAATTGATTTTTTTTTTTCTTACCTCGCCGGACCGTCAGAAATGCCATCTCCCGTTTGGTGGCAAAACATACACTGTCTCGTATCTTCAGGGAGTTCAGCGGGGCGTATACACGTACCTAATCGGTATAACATCTGCGAGATAAACCAAAATTTAACCAACTTTTTCCGAAATAAAAGATGTAAAAAAACGAGAAAAAATTACCTCTGTAAGCTCATTTTCGGTGGGTTTTTTGTAACGTTTGCCCTGAGGTGGAGTTAAGGGGTTTGTTGCGTTGAAAACCTTGTAACGCACCCCTTTAAAGCGCTTAACGGGCGTGGGATGGGCTACGGGTACCACAATCGGTTCTTCGATAGCTTTGACAACGCTTTTCTGGACTGAAACAGGCGTGGCTACCACGGGAGGTGGCATTGGAACTTCTTCAGGTACTACTGGTGGCACAGGAGGCGGTTCTACAGAAAGGGACACGGTTTCCTTCACTACAGGCTCTTCTTTGATCCCAATCGGAGCTTTGGGAGGCAAATCCGGTTCCATTTCGTTATTTTCGGCTGAGTGATTCACAATCGTGGCCGCCTAATTAATTAAAACGTGGCGCAATGAATAAAATAGCTCGTTTTTCGGTATTCTTTACCTTTTCTTCTGAAGTAAGACGAACGCGATGACTTAGAGCAAACTGCATATAGCAATTGGTGCTACAGAAGGCGCAATCCTCACCAGTATTGCCTTCTTCGTCGTTTTCATCGTCTACATCCTCGATTTCTACTTTCTTGTGGTTCAAAGCGTCCTCTATGTGCGCCAATTTTTTCACGACACCCGGTCCCAAAATCACCACGTCGCAATGTCGGCAGAATTTCGCTTGCGTTTGCAAAACGGCGCTGAGATCCACCCCGGGGGCGTCTTTCCCTTCCACGCTTTTGCCTTTATAAAGACCCAACTTCTGAGAAGGGGGCGTGGGATTCCTTTCCACGATCTGAGATGCACACAAGTACCATTAGAATGAATTCACCTTTAAATTTTTTAAAATATTTTGGGGATTATGTATTATTTATTTTATTTATTACGTATCTTTCTGTATGTATGTACTTATTTATTGTATTTTGTATGTGTTGTAATACTATGAATATATTTATTATTATATATTTATTTATGTATTATTTATTTTATTTTCTGTACTTTTTTGTTGTTGCAGGAAGTATTTTTATTTCTTACCTGGTAACTGGTGGGCGGATCCACCTGAAGTAGGGCTGCGAGTTTATTAAGCACTCCAGTGACATCTTCGGCGGCTGCTGCGGACAGTGTTAAGGTGACGGTCACATTTCCCGAGTCTTTCAAGGGCAGCGGTGGTGACAAACCCCGCCCTAGCCCAAAATGGGCTTTCAAAGCTTCTTGTTCTCGAATTAGGCCTTCGCTTGGCTTGGAAACATGATGCAGTGGTGGGGCAGGAGGTAAAGTGGGTGTGAGGGGGGTTGAAATGGGTTTGGTGGGAGCTGGGGCTTGGATTTTGTTTTCTTTATCTTCAGCGGGCACTTTGGGGGCCGTTGATGGAGACGGTACAGGGGCAGGCGCTATGGGAGGAGTGGGAGCGAGAACAGGGGGCGTGGCTTTCTGCCAAGGTCGTAACGCGATAGGAGCGTATAAAGGAATAGCTGGGGAATTGCACCTCCTTGGTGGAGAGCGATCATCTTCGCTATCTTCCTCTATATACCTCAATCCTGAAAATTAAATTTAAAAAAATATTAAAAAATCATTACTTTTATAATTTCAAAAACAAACAAAAAATACCTGGGAATCTGCAAGGCAGATCAGGGTAAACGCATTCAGGAGAAGAGGTACTGACGATGGTATCAGGAGTACCGGTATCGCGTTCTGGAGTAGCCCCTCCTCCTCGGATTGCATCCAAGCCCGCACCAAATTTTGGCCAACCAAATTCTTGGTGGTAAAACCCGCGTTTGGTGGGATCGTCCTGAACGGGGAGAGGTGCCCCTGCCAGAGGCTTCTTCGGGGTCAGTTCTAGGTCCCCGAAAGGTTTGCTGTTATAGAAATCGGGCAAAAGGACGTGTTGAGCGACGGCATAGTCGCCTTCGAGGTCTCCTTGATAGGTTTTACTCCGTCCAAACTTGTTGACGTCACCAAGTCCAAAGACCGGACAAGCAGACCAGTTTTTACCCAAGGATGGTTCTACGACGGTTAAAGGTGGCAAGGTTCTTAAATGGGTCATAATGCTCTCGATATGCGCGTCATAATCTTCATCCAACTTGGAACCCTAAGCATTGCAAAACAATAAAAGAAATTCAATTACAAATACAAATGTGAAACATTCTCGGAGCTGAAAATATACCTTCCGGAGACGTTTTTTAGGCTGGGTTGCGCCAGTAGATAAAGTTGTGCTGCCAGTCGAGTGAGAATGAGTTGGATTATCTTTGGAGACCGTGCCTGAACTTGCCGATCCACTTCCAGTGTTAGCATTGGCTGCATTAATCGAATTCTGCCGTCGCTTTTGCTGATACTGCCTTCGTTTTAACTTACGGGCCTCGTCGCTTTCCTTGCGGGGATCTAGAAACATACAATCATTGAAATTCCAATAGAAGGAAACCAAAGTTCTTAATAATAAATCCAAATAATCTAATATTTTGCGTTAACGAGGTTTTTCTTTAGCTGCAACATGATTTTACGACATGAGATTTCTTTCTTAGACAAAAAAAAGGTACATTAGAGTAGGTGATAGTAGAAAATACAAGTACAGGAGATGCCGCTTATTGTGATCACGTTTGCCAAGTGAATATTGATTATATTAAGCGGAGATTCTAGTAACCGAAAACCGGAAAGATGTAATAGAATGCTTTGACTAATCGGCATGTGAAACGAACTGGCTTATTTAAACCAAAGTAACGAAGCATCATCTATTTTTTGACACTTTCAAACACGTTTCCCTTTTCTAGATTCACTACACCCATTACTGTTTATTTCACAATGATTTTTCAACAATTTTGATAGAGATGATTGAGGAATTTCTAATTTAACGGCCACTTCCCTCTGTGGCAAATCTTTAAAAATTTAATTTGTAATAAGCTTCAATGAGCCGCAGCTTCTTTTTTTACATTTAAACGAACTCTATTCCTAGTCGTCGCCATTTGTCCACACGTCTAAAACACAACTAACGCTGCGTTTTTGAAGCCTACTCCTACGCTTCGGTAGGGTTCTCTACACGATATCGCTTCGAAACTTCCCAGTCAATCAAAGGAACTGGTCATTCAATCGAATAACTGGCTCATTTAATAGACTGGGGACTTTAGATGACAATGTGACACAAGGACGACTTGACAAAAGGACTACGTGTACCGGACACAAGGACACCGGATGCCGACGCAAAGACGAAGCGCACCGACAGAAGGACGCCAAGTCCTTAATCTTTTAAGGGACCACTAAAATTTCGAGTTTAAAAGTCTCTGCTCATTGGTACAGCACCAACGAGATTAGAAAGTGCTTAAGCCGCATTTAAAAAATACGTCACGATGAGTCCGGACCCTGACACGAACGCCTACCTTAACCTAACTAGCCTAAACTAATCAAACCTAACCTAACTTAACCAAGCTTAACCTAACCTAACCTAACCAAGCCTAATTAAAAAAAACCTAACCTAGCCTAACCTAACCAAACCAATTTTGAAGGGATTTTTCCCTAAGCGTAACAGTAGGCTAGAAATGACAGGATTGGTCAAAACGACGTAAAAGCAATGTCATTGGTTAATATGCAAAGTCCAAGTCGCGATCACTACTTTAGTTTCCTTACTGAACATGTGAAGATTTTTTTGAAATTGATTCGAATATCCGAACGTCTGATTCTAATAACCGATTAAAATGCTATGAATTTTATCACTTGAATCGGTCCTTTAAATCTGAGTCCATAAAGCGGCAGATTCTAATAACCAATGAAATAAATCATTTTGAATCGGTCTTTTAAAATCTGATTCCATAAAGCGGGTGATTCTAACAACCAGTGATCCCAAGAAGCGGCATCTACTGTATGTAAAAAAAATCTAAAACTATTACGAACAAAAAGTAGTACACAGAAAAAACGCAACTAAATACTAAAATATCATAACGAAAGTAATTAAAACAAAATACATTATTATCTTACCTGGAAGTACAGATTCGGTTTTAGTGAGCTCAGAACTTTCTTCCTGCTCTATCAATTCAGTTTTTATCCCTTCAGGTGTTCCTTCGGTATTCGACAGGCGTCTCAGAGGTTCAGGGGGAGGTAAAGTGCTGGTAACTGGTGGCGTTGCTAGTACTGCTGCTCTTTCTAATCGCACCACTGGCTGGAGAAATTTCGGCGCTGGCGATGTGGGAGTAGCTAAGGTGACAGGTACGTTTGGTATGATCGCAGCGGGATGAATTTGATGATTCAACGGCTGGAAATTCGTAATAGGCGTGGCTTGAGGAATTCGGGAAGCAATTTGAGCGATATGCGCGCTAGGAATGGTAGTTGGGGTCGGGGCTATGGGTTTAGCCAATTGTAGCTCTAGAGAGGATACCGGCCCCAACAAAGACGTGCTGGATCGCGGAACTGGGCTCGTTAACATGGTCCTTAAGCTGGGCGTACCTTCACTAGGCAAATTGCTTCCAATGCTCACGTTCGGCTGAGCCGTGGGCGTGGGCGGGGTTTGCAGTGGTAGCCGCGTGGGTGTAGGTGAGGAGCCTTGAAGCAATTGTTTCAATAATGCGTTTTGCTGGCCCGATTCAGGGGGCGTAGCGACCGGCATATTCATTTTATCGTCGTTAATTTCTTCCATTTCCGGTTCCGTTTTTTCTTCTTTGATATGTTCGTTTTCATTGGACTTCATGGGCATTGGCTCGTTTTTCGCACCTTTTTCTCGCTCTTCATCCGCAAGAAAATCTTTTAAAAACGGCTTGATTTTCAGAACAACCATACTTTCATTACAGTTCACCATATTTTCATGAATTTCTTCCTTAATTTTCGAAATGAATGCAAGCTCAGGGGGCGGGTCTACATCCATGGGTTCGCTAACAACAATTTTCTTCTTTTCCTCTACAATCCTTTCCTCCACAGGAGCTGCAATGTTCGCGGGAGCTGTAATGTTCACAGGGCTTCCCACTGGGGGAGCCCCGCCCCTTAACCCTAACCGGATATAAACAAACCCTTCAGGAAGCGGCAACACGGGGCCTGGAATGCCTCCACCTCCTCCTTCATTAAGAGTGACAGGAGCTTCGTGAGACTCGACTGACTGTTGCGACGCCACTGACTCTTCTATATGTGCCGGTGTGGGCGGAGCTAAATTAACATCTTTATTTTCCTCCATATGGTGCTCATTAGCGGCGGGAGGTACTTCAGGGGCTTGGGATGTAGGCGGTGCTTGATTGGGTGTCATACGTTGCTGGTAATTTGGGTTCTGTAAGTGGTACTGTTGTGGTTGTTGAGGAGCATTTGCCTGCATTTGCATTTGCTGTGTCTGAGGTGCTTGTGTCGTGTTTGGTTGCATCTGCATTTGCTGTTGATGCATGTTCATCTGAGGATTCATGTTGTTAAACTGCTGTTGTTGAGATTGCTGACCGTACTGCATGTTAATATTTTGATTGTAATATTGCTGCTGCTGATTTTGCTGTTGTTGAGGCTGTGATTGTTGTTGAACCCATACAGTTTGCTGCTGCTGTTGTTGTTGTTGAGGCACGGCCATTCTTTGTTGCATAATTTGGCCGTTGGGAGCGTGGTTCATAGTATTCATTGTTGTGTTCGGTTGTTGTTGAGCGTATTGAGGGAAGAATTGTTGTTGTTGTTGCTGTGGCTGTTGTTGCACCTGCATCCCGCTAGGCGAATGTAATTGCTGTTGTTGCTGCAGAGCAGGTCTGGCATTCATCCGGGGCTGTTGTTGCTGCATCATGAATTGCTTCTGTTGTTGACTTTGCTGTTGCTGGGGATGTTGATGGTAGTACCCACCTGGCTGCATAGATGGCGTTTGCGGTCGCATGGCCCTGACTTGCGTAAACTGCTGATTAAACCCTCCTCCGGCGTTATTATTAGCCCCATTATTACCCACTGCAGCAGCATTATAGTTATACAGATTGGGGTTGGAATT
Organism: Lepidurus packardi; assembly: GCA_023053545.1. Lineage (NCBI taxonomy): Eukaryota > Metazoa > Arthropoda > Branchiopoda > Notostraca > Triopsidae > Lepidurus > Lepidurus packardi. The sequence goes on along the minus strand of JAKZAN010000005.1, from coordinate 8,946,398 downwards.
ATACATGGGCCGGGGGGCATAATTCGGATTAGGATTGGGATTAGCATTATTATAACCCATAACGACGCGGTTGACCTGCTGTGGTTGTTGCTGTTGCTGCTGAAATTGCTGCTGGACCTGTTGCTGCAAGTACATTTTCGTTTCGTCGCTTTCTAGCGTATGTGGCATGGGTTCTGAGGGCGTCAGCGGCGTTTGCGCACGACTGGAAGGATGACTACCAGGAGTTGGCGGTCCGTGGCCCATAGAACGAGGCGTGGCTGGGTTTTCAACGCTCAGGGGCCGTTCCAAAGCGGGACTGGGACTAGCTGATGGGAAAATGCCAGGCCCAGTTCCCCCTGAAGGTCTGCGCATGGGCGACGCTACACTCGCACAGGGCGAAATCGACGGAGGCGCGCAAGTACTGGGCGACGGTACGGGTCGTGGTGACCCTTGCATTACCGGCCGCTGCTGATTGGGCATCATCTGCATGGGTTGTTGGGGAGAATGCTGTTGTTGTTGCTGGTAGACGAACTGCTGTGGTTGATTCACGTAGTTGGGTCGCATTAGATTCATATTTGGTGCGTTCCCAACCACGCCGCCAATTGGATGTCCTTGGAAGCGTTGTCTTAGCGCAATGCTGGGATCGTGTTGCGCACGCAGGTTACCTGGAGGCGCTGCATAGCGTGTCATCATCATAGGATTGTTGCTGACCATGCGGGTCTGGACTTGGGGTTGATTTTGATTTTGGGCGACCATAAAGCGCTGCTGTTGCTGGATTTGCGGGGCCTGGGGTGAAGGAAGCCGCGGAGGGTAACTCTGGGGAGTCGGAAGCCGATGACCGGGATTATTGAGGCCTGGAGGGGAGCCCAGACCGGGACTGAAGGGGCTACCGCCCTCGTCGAGACTTTGGAGAGCCATACGAGGGGATGGAAGCATCGTAGCCGGGGAATGTTGGGACTGGGCAGGGCTTGCAATCATGCCAGATTGCTGTTGCTGCTGTTGTTGTTGCTGAAGGCCCGGAGAAGGCACCATGGGGGTCATGGGGGATCGCATAGGTCCCGGAGACATTAGGTTTTGTGGCGTCCCAGTTAAGCTGCGCGGACTCATTTGTTGGCTGAGGGATAACGGAGGAGGAATGGCGGGCGAATGAGGTTGTTGTTGTTGTTGGGCCATGTTCGGGAGTTCAGGGACTCCGCCCATAAGTTGTTGTCGCTTTTGTTGTTTGTTCCGGTAATCCTGTAACCGATAAGATGCAATGTTTGTTTGATTTAATTCAGCAAAGAATTACATAATAAACCAAAAGAAATTAATAATGAACAGAATGCGATATTCGAGAAAGTTGAATTGATGTTAAAGAAATAATTTTTTAAATATATCGTTAAATTTCTTAGAAATTTTTGTTTAAAGTTGCTGCATTCTCATGATATAGTGGTACGATATCAGTGCGGAAAGCAGACACAAGGACGCCGGGCAACGACAGAAGGACGCCAAGTCCATAATCTTTTAAAAGACTGATAGCATTTTGAGTTCAAAAAGTCTCTGCTCATCGGTTAAGCTCCAACGAAAAAAAAGTTTCTGTCAAGAAGTCTTTTTCCTATCAGAAAGCAGTTTGCAACGGCAAAGGATAGTACGTTTCACATCCGTGTTGTTCATTTTCGGAAAGACTTTCCCGAAGCGAAGAAATATGCTTTACGAAGCTTAAACGTTTCCTATTCTTATTAGGTAGCACCTTCACGTATCTGAACACATTCTCGCCAGGAAGTCCATTCGAACGACACAAAACTAACATTTTCGCGTATTCACATGCCACATTTTTTTAAAAAGTTTTCGGGCAGAAATATTTCTTCTGGTTCAGCTGTTAATCTTGCGCAGAAGATTAGCTAGGCCACAATACCCCATTTCTTCTGGAGCTTGATGGGTCCACATAGTGCCAACAATGAAAGAAGCTAGATTCCAACAAAACTTTTGAATTTTCAGAGCATTATTTACGTGCTTTTGCGACCGGTTAAGGCCTTCACAAGAAAATAAACGACGGTTATGAGAAGACCGATTCCGGTTTTTATCCGTATTGGTTATTTTCTATATTTATATGAGCATTTGTGAAGTGATGAAAAATGCTTATTTGTCATCATAGTCCTAACTTAATGAGCTTTAAGTTGTCTAGACGGGACTTTCACAAGAATTAATTAATGTTGGTCAGACTTAATGATGTTGTAACAACTTCGTCAATTGTAAAACTTCGTCAACAGTTAGCGATCGTTGGCCTTAACATTGTTGCTTCTAGACGACTCACTTAAACGTATTAACTCAGACAGAACGATTAACTCGGAGTTGATGATCATTAACTTGTCCGGTCTAGCCTAGATCCAGCCTTGTGACGTATTTTTTAGTCCTTCTGTAGAGTCGTCCTTGTGTCGTGTTGCAATCAGTGCCATCTTTTGAAAAAACATCAACTACTTGCAGTATACCGTTGCCTTTATACAAAAATATTCTAACATACCAATTGAACTAATTAGTTATAATTAGTAATTAGAAATTGAAACTAATTGATCATAGGATAAATTATAGTATATAATAATAAATATAAAATACTACAAATAATAAGAAATACATAAAATAAATATATAATACTATAAATAATAAGTAATACATAAATAAATATAAAAAAAACAAAATACGCAATAACAAAATTACCTGCATGAGCATCGTGTGTTGCCGCGCTTGTCGGCGGACTTGATCCAACTGCTTCTGCAAACCAGACTGTTCCGCCGTAATCCGTTCCAATTCGCTAACATCGACGTCACCCAATTCCTGTCCGTTTTTCCTCAACTGTCTTTGGCGACTATTCAAGGATTTCCGCTGCTTCCTGAACTTGTTTACCTCTCCCTCATAATACGTTTGCTGCATTCGAATGACGGTCTGCTGCTGGTACAACCACTGCTCGTAATTATTTTGCTGCTGCCTTTCCGCATCATTAGACGGCGTTTCTGGTGGCAAGGGCGGGGCTGGAGTTAGCGCCATAGGGAAATTCGGATTTGGAGCCACCACGGGTGGACGAGGTTGAGGGGCGGGGCTAGGCGAAGGTGGCGGAATATTCAACATGGCTGGATGAATATTACTGTTACTATTACTGCCTTCGACCACGCTCATATTGGCCCACTGTTGCTGCTGATGGGGCTGAAACGCCATGCGAGGCTGATGAGTGGGCGGAGCCAATTGTTGGTGATGAGGATGGTGATGAGGAGGCCCTCCTACCATAACAGGATGCTGATTCTGTTGTTGTTGGTTTAGCATAATGGGTTGCTGTTGTTGCTGTTTCACCATCATGTTCGCCATTGAGGTTTGGGGCATATGGTGAGTGGGCGGGGCTGGCGGCGATAAGCTGACCACGTGATCTCCTGCCAGAACGTCCGCTTTGAGCTTTTCAAAGTCCGTATCGGACAAAAAGGGTTTATCGGGAGAAGTTGCAGCTGGCGGTACACCAACCACGCCCCTCGCCATATGTTGGCGCTGAAGTTCTCTTTTTTCTTGTTCGAGTAAGTCTTCCAACAACAATGGTTGCTCCTATTTAAAGAAAACAAATTCAGTAAATTATTGTTAAATTAGTTCTGTTTAAATCGAGGAAGCTTTAAGGGGTATAATATGTTCTCTTCAGTTACTTTCTTCCAAAAGGGAGAAATAAGGTTTTTGTATCATAAGGGTTGGAATAGGAGTGTGAATCTGAGTGTTGAATTTGGAATACGGCAACCAACGGTGGATTTTAAAAGGAAAAGCCGAGTAAAACCTGAATAAGAGGTCTCCGTGGCAAGAAATGCCCTGGGGTGCGAAACAGGCCCAACCCACCGCCGCGTGGCACATTTACGGCGTAAATCTAAAAGCGAGTCACACACGCACCCAGAAAACCAACACCAAGAACAATTTAGCAAGCGGAAACGAAAGATTTGAAAACGAAAAACCAAAAGAAAAAAACGAAACAAATGATTTCTGAAATTTTTCTCTATTTTTTGTATAAGCGAGAAATGAAGAATTTGAGTAATGAGAAAATGCATGGTAAATCTTACCTGGGGACGAGGTCCAGGATACGGGGGAGGAGGTCCACGATAAGGAGGCGGTGGTTGACTGAATTCAAAACCTGGCGGCAAATGGGACACTTCGGTGGGCGGGGCGACATCCCCCGTTCGAGGACGATTGTTGGCTTCCGCTGCTTCCCTTCTTTGCTGCTCTTGACTGAATTCGAGTAACTTAGCTTGGAATTCTTGGAGTCCCTCTTCATCTTTGATACTAGGGAAACAAAGTGAAAAGAATATTCCGTTTACCTTAGCTTATTGATGGGAAAGAGTCACAGATGGCACTGATGTTTGTTATTGTTTTGCGAAATCCTCGCGTAAGAAAGTAAGAAAGGTACAGAAAAGAAATAGACAGCAATTGTCGGGGAAGTTTCTACGCTTGTTTTGCTTCTGAACAGTACAATTTGTCGCCACAGTTTGCTGTAGCAGCACAATGTCCCAAATCAAGTTCGTCAAACTTTCCAGCAAATCAAGTCGTCAAACTTTCGGGATAAGATTTCTCGACAACGGCTTGTCGGATTTGAAAGCAAACTAAAATAAAAGCTTTCTTTTTATTAGTAGCTAGAAGACAACCAAAGGATAGGTTTTTAGGTAACGTATTTCTCGTAGTTGCAAACTTAATTTGCATACTGCTAATTTGTTACTCATTGGAAAGAGTTGTGCATTGGTTATGCACTACCTATTAACAAGCTTGAAGATTCCTGTCAAAGAATACTTTTTATTAAATCCACTGGTTTTCTCAAAAAGTTCCAAAAAGGTTTTCTGGTGCACTGGTTTTCTCAAAAAGTTCCAAATTCCCTATGCTAACCGCCTATACCGAGCTAAGGTATACGGGAGCCTTAACTAAGAGTATTTGAATGAAAGTTTATAAAGAATGTGCCAGTGACGAAATTAATTACAAAAAAGTAAACTTACCTAGTGGTAGTTTTCTCTTCCAATTTGCGCGAAGTGCTTGGATCGTCACCAGTATCAAGGTCGGCGTCACCATCACCTTCGGCAAACTCTAGAATGTTGAAATCGGTGGCATCAGCACCTCCTGCTGAACCTCCTCGGCCAGTACACGAATCTGCGTCTTGCAACTCCGGGTCTGCGTACTCCAGAATGTTGAAATCATTGCCTAAACCCAGCAAATCATCGTCATCCATGCCCAGGTCCGCCAATTCAGCCGCTTCTTGGTCAGAATTCGCCAAAACGGTAGACTTAGGTTCATCATGATGATGATTTTGTGAAGTACCGGCCACTTCCAGATTCGCCAGTTCTTCTTTCACTGAGTCTGGGTGTAGCAAAGTTGGTCCTGATGGTACTGACATTTCCGGATTCTTCATTGCACCACCTGGGATTTGACCTCCTTCGTTCCGGGGCGGAGGAGCCAATACTGGATTAGGAGTAGGCATAGAATACCCTGTGGGATTCTGCGCATTGGGATTCATAGTATTGCCCATCATATTGCTCATCATCGGCTGAGGAGGACGCTGGAGCATAAGACGCATACGCGGATCCGGCATTCCCTATAAAATACGCAACAGTTAGCACGAGATTCAATCAAAACTTAACATGAACTAATGCATGGCTAAATTGACTGAAAGCCTAGCTTAGCGAAAAAAAGGTCTCAACTTTGACGAAAACTAGAATTGGCATTAAACATCGAATAAAAATAAGTAATAAATAATCCTAAAATTAATAATTAAATATTAATTATTTAAATACTAGTAAATACCAATTGTTAATAATTATAATAAATTAAAATGAATAGTAAATAAAACACTAATAATTAAATAATCCTGAAATTAATAAAAAATGAAAGGAAAAAATTAAAGATAAAAGGAAAAGAAGACTTTCTTTTTCTTAAAAAAGAAAAATGTTCCTTTAAAAATAGATTTTTTTAAACAGAACAACACTTAGACCCAGATTTTACCGAGAAACGGGGGTCCATGGTGTTCGGAATTTGCGCTGGATGTCGAAACTCCATTTGCTGACCGCCGTTTGAGGGCATTCGAATAGGCAAACGCATGTTTTGTGCTTGTGAAGGAGGTAACGGTTGTCGGAATGCTACGACGTTCCCATCCGCGCCTGGTGCTCTCAACAGATGCAGTAATTGCTGCTGATGGGGTGGAAGGGGTGGTTGGGTGCCTTCAACTTCTTGTTTTACTAACATTTCTGGGCGAGGCTTGTCTTCTCCCCCTCGTGGCAGCATACTAAAGGCGTCAGTCATGGGCGGTCGCACGAAATCGGGCCCGGGAGTGCGAACCCTGGACACTTGAATAGGCGGGGTAAACGCCATGCGAGGCAGTCCGTAAGGTGTTCCTTCCTGCGGACTAGTCATTGGCGTCTCCCCTATTATAATGAACACAAAAAATACATACATAAACATACTAACATATACAATTTAAATAAAAACTAAATAACACAAATATAGTAGATGCCGCTTGTTGCGATCACGTTTCTCAAGTGAATATTGATTATATTAAGCGGAGATTCTAAGAATCGAATGTCGGAAATATACAAAAGAATGCTACAATTAATCGGCGCGTGAATCGCACTGGCTTATTTAAATCAAAGAAACAAAGCATAATCTACTTTTTAACACTTTCCCACACGTTTCCTTTTCCCAGATTCACTACAACCACTATTGTTTAGTTCGTAACGAGTTTTCAACAATCCTGATAGAGATGACTGAGGAATTCCTGACCTAAAAGCCGCTTCCCTTTGTGGCAAATCTTTTAAACTTAACTTGGCATAAGTTTCAATTAGCCGGAACTTCTCTTTAACATTTAAATCAATGCTTCTCTTGTTCGTCGTCATTTTATATAACCATACGTCGAAAACACAATTAACACTGCGCCTTTGAAGCCGACTCCAACATTTAGGTAGGGTCCCAACATGGTATCCCTTTTAATTTCCCGGTCAATTAAACGAACTGGTCATTTAATTGAATAACATGCGCATTTAATTGATTGGGGAGTTAAGAAGTGATTTCCCCCTAAGCGTAGTAGTAGGCTGGAAATGACAGGATTGGTTAAAACGACGTAAGAGCATTGGTCAATATGCAAGTCAATAGGTCAAGTCCTTGTAGCAATCACTACCGTAGTTTCGTTGCTGTACATGTAAAGATTCTTGTGAAATTGATTCTAATATCCGAAAGTATGATTCTAGTAACCGATTAAATCCTAGGAATTTTATCATTTTGAATCGGTAATTCAAAATTAGATTCCAGAAAGCGGTTCATTCTATAACCAGTGATCACAATAAGGGGTATCTACTGTACCTTGAATCCAAAACGAAAGAAAATAGTAATTCATTTCATACCTAACGGTCGGGTCAGATCCGGCACAACTTGCTGATGTTGTCGCATAGCTTGCATGAGTTTCCACTGTCGTTCTTGGTCGCTTTCATTCATTGGCCTTTTAGGTGCAGGCGCAGCTTTAACTTCGGTATCCTGCAAAACAATTGCCCCCCAGAAAAACATATAAATCCACAATATCCTTACGTTCGTAAAAATAAAAAAAAATCCCATCACGACCACAAGTACAACAACCACAAGACGAAAAATAAAGGAAACGAATGAGATTAGTGAGTTAATCCAGTGCTGAAAAAAAAAATACTGCGCATGCGTTTCCGCCAACGAAAAAAGAGATCCACCAATAGAAAAAAAATTAATTTCCAAGCCACCCACCAGCCGTGACGGCCCTTTCATGGCTGATAGCATCGGTTTACTGGCTTCTAGAGACACCGCTTCGGGCGTCCCCAAAGACGGAGGTAAAGTACGCATAATTTCCGAGGGCGTGAGTACTCGGATATGTAAATCAGGGCCTAAATGGGCTCCATTTCCATTCGCAGGGTTTTCCAAGGTGGGCGTCACCCCATTTAGCCCTTCTTCCTTATTAGCCCCTCCTCCACCGCCCCAGTGCACTGTAGAGGTCGAAAGCATGGGGCGAATAGGTGGACGGGTGATTCTGGTAGCAGGAATTTGCTGTTGTTGCTGCGGCGCAGGTGCAACAATGATTTCCTCTTCTGAAGGGTGGGGAAGGGGCAGAGCTAGTGGGGATAAGGGCGGGGAGGGACTCGGGCCAGGAGGTGTGTTCACTACTGTTGTTTCTCCTGCAACGGTGCTCCCAGACTAGAGGAACGACGATGTGATGTGGTGCGAGAGAAAGAGAGAAAGAAAGAGGAGAAAATTGGGAGGGAAATTCCATTTTTAGGATAAAAATTGTCAAGTTAATTTCAGGGGGTAAGAAGGTGAGTGCCCCAAGAGAAACCAAGACACGCCCTTGTAGAAACACTAGCCCATACCACAAGAAAAGGAAACAGGACAAAACCCCAAACCAAACCCACGCAGACGCACTCTGTTGCTACCAGAACGATTCTCTAATTCCCATTATTTTTGTGCTCTTGGCAGTTTAAGGCTCTCTTATGTAAAATCACAATAAAATGTATTAAAATATTTTTAAAAAATTCTTCATTTAAAAAGGAAGTAAAATGGAATAAAAATGAAAGAAAGTGAACACAACCTTAAGTAAAATAAATTCCAAAAACACATAATAAAGAAACATGAGATTAAAAATGTAACTAGCATAATTTATCCTTAAAAAATGACAAACGAATTATAGAGATTAAAAAAGAGAAGTTTCCTGGATTTTTCAAACAAACTTGTGCCAAGCTTTTTTTTTAAATCCATATTAAGTAGTAATTTTCTAATAGAAAAGTTAGAAAAGTCTTAGATTGCCTTAATTAAGATTGAGTTGTCTTCGATTAATCTAGGAAAATAAGAGCCTTAAGCTGCCTTGCTAGATCACCCATTCTTGACACACACCGATTGCAGCAACGACACATACCAACCTAAGGTTCGAAAAGCATAAAGTACCTGATTTTGCTTCTGAAGACGCATAGTGGCACGATTTTCCCTCGCTTTTTGCAAAAACGGCGCCTTTTTCTCTGGCGGTAAACCTCGCCAAATTTTCGCAATTTGCTTCCAACGATTATTCCAATCTGGAGAAGAAAACAGCATTAATACCCAAATTAACTAATATAACATCAATTAGAAAGATGCAATACAAAGAAATTTACCAGGATAATCTCGTTTCAGTTCTGGGTGATTCGTGTTGGCATACAGCACAGCCGAAATGGTGGCACTGGTCCCTAAAGCTTCATCCACCTCCCATTTAAGAGCATTCCGTTGGTTGGCCGACGCGATTGGACCCGGTTCGGACTCTGAATCTCCGCCCATGCCTGCACCTCCTGCGGGCCAGGGACTGGGCGGCTCCGAGAAGGCGGGACTAAAGCCAGGACTGTTTTGATCCGAGGTAGATGGGTAAGGTGAAGGAGAAGAACTGGCAGGATTGCTCTGTGGGGCCATAACTCGCGACAAAGAAGCTTGCGGATTCAAATTAGGATGCAAAGGGGGCGGGACTTGTCCGTTGTTGCCCGGAATTGACCCTGGAGGCAAGTTATTGCGTCCCGTGTTGCTCGTACTGGGATAAATACTGAGCTGAGTGGGTGGAGGAGTGGCCGTCATGGACAAAAGGCTTGAATCCTGTGATTCTTGCGACTCATCCGTCAAAACTCCCTTAAATAGATCTTCTACGTCCTTGGAATCCATCGTAGGCAAACCAGGGTCCAAACCATCCAGTAAATCACTCAACTCATCTTTCCTTATTCCCCGAGAATCTAGAAATTTTTTAAAAATGAATTCAACATAAATTAATGAGCTTTAATTTGAATATGAAGCCTTATATGCTTCTTGAATGTACCATTGTGAGCTTTGCCTATATGTGCACGATCTTCCACTTCCGCTTCTTTCATGATGGAATCAACCAAATCGTCCGGATCGAGAAGATCGGGGGGCAAAAGATCTTTCAAGGTGTCATCTGCTTCATCATCTCCATCGTCGTCATCTTCCTCCTCGCGCTTAAAAAAATAGTTAAATGTCTTTTACACATGTTTTTTTAAATTAATATTTTACAAAATTTTGAAATTAACTTAAACGAATTAAAAAAATTCTAAAACCATTCCTAACAATTACAAGTTTTACACATGTTTTTTTAAAATTAATATTTTACAAAATTTTGAAATTAATTTAAACTAATTTTAAAAAAAATCTAAAAACATTCCTAACAATTATAATTCATTAAACAATGTTGTTCTTTCACAATCCTTTTTTCCAACTTTTAACTTACTTTCAAGGAATCTTGACTAAGGCGAGGGGTGGGAGGACCCGCACAATCACTGGAAGATCCTCTGCTGTTCCCAAATATCGGCGCATGAGGAGGAGGAGCTGGTTTGGGAAACGCTATATTTTGCTGCGCACGAGCTAGTAATTGTTGTCGCCGATACTCAGGGTCATTTCTCATCTTCAACGACTCCAATATCGCCAATTCATCCTTAAAGAATAGTACATTATTTAATATTCAAAGACATTAATAATTCAATAAAAAAATAATAATAATAAAAACCAAAAACTAAACAAAAGACTAAAAAAACCAAACAAAACAGAAAAAAAATTATAAATAAAAAAATATTCATATCCGAAAAAAAAATAACAAAATCAATGAATATTCCAAATTTTCGTTGGCTCACTAGTCACTACCTACCTTCGAGAGATGAATCACAGAAACAGTTTTCTCTGGCACCAAGGCCACTTCCTCCTTATCAGACTCGGCGGAGGATTCCTCTTTCTTCACGTCCAACAATTCTTTCCCAAAAAACGCTTCTTGCAAGTACGAAGGATACGATTCCGCCAAGCGATTAGTCTTAGTTTTCCTTCTCTGCATCTTTCTTTTCGGTTTATCGCCTTCTGCGCTTGGCACGCTACAGCTCGCCGCTGCGTTGGCACCTTCTTTAGCTCCTCCCCCGACGTTTTCACCTTCATTATTACTGGCATTTTCGTCTTCTTTGGTTCGCGCCCAAGGACGACGTAGTTGGAAGCCACCAATCCCCAGTTTCTGCAAATTCCGCTGCCGTTTTTTCCTCAAAATCAAAACGCCGCCTTCGCCCTGCACCACGGAGTATCCTTCGGGTACTTCCGGTAACCGGCCATCTTCCCTTGGCTGCAAAATTGTCCCATCTTTGGGCATATCCATTTCTTCTCCCTCTCCATCTTTGTCGTTCTCGAAATCGCCGCTAGTTCGAGCCACGCCGCCCGAGACGACCGATTCGATCGTCGCCCAAATCGCGTCAGAATCGTTGGAAAGCTGTCCTTTGGTCTTGCGCATGCGCCGGCGGGGTGTATCAGTTAATCTCAGGCTTTGCAGATGGCGCATGCCTGTTTCGGATAGAGCGACTCCGTCGATGACGTATTGGGAAGGACTTGGAGGCGGAGCTAATATTGGGGTGGTGGAGAGGGAAGGTTTCGGTGTGGTAGGAGTGGCTTGGGCTGAAAGACTTGTTACGGGTGGACTGGGAGGAAGAGGAGGCGTGGTAATGGCAAGTTTTAAGGTAGGAGGTAACGGAGCAGGTGGCGCGAGTAAGTGGGGCGGTGGAACTTCGGCGGGACGACAGAGCACACATTGGTAATCCTGCGCCGAGCAGATTTCGGCGTCGTTCTCGTTCCGGATGGAATCGCACTGACTATGGAGCCATCGGTCGCAAGAAGTACATTGGATTAGTAACTCCGCGTCGACATACGCGCTTGCGCAGACGGGACAGTGCGTCAGGGATGCACAGGCGCCGCATTTGCTATATGAATCTTGCCAACTGGCGTTGGGACCAGGATCTTGACTACCACATACTGTACATATTGCACACCTAAAACAAAGTTTCTTTTACGTTAGGCCCATTTAACATGTACAGTACCTTGTCTTAGCTTTTTTTTATTATTTATTTGCTATTATTACTTGTTTTTCATTACTATTTAAATTATGAAAGTTTTGATTATTATTTTTATTTAGCATTCTAATAAAAGTTTTACTTGAATTTTTATCATTAGCATTTTTGTTATTATTATTATTTTAATTATGATTAAGCTTAGGTTAGTTTACGCCTTAAACTTTCCTCTTAGGCTCCCATATACCTTAGCTTATTGATAGGAAAAAGTCACAGATGGCAGTGATGTGTGTTACTGTTTTGCGCAACACGTTCTCCGGATTTAGTTACATACGTACGTAAAGTGTCCCTGGGTCAAACGTGACACTAGTGTGTCATTGGCCAACAATGAATTCTTCTTTTTTCAGCTAGTGGAGTGAAAGAAAATTCAAATTTTAGCGACTCTCATCAACGAAAATTGATGAGAATCGTGAAGCTAACCTAATCTAACCTAACTTAATAACCTAACCTAAGCTAACCTAACCTAATCAAACCTAAACTAACCTAACCTAATCAAACCTAAACTAACCTAACCTATCCTAACTTAACCTAACCTAAACTAATGTATTTACAATCCAACTACCATTTTTGAATTCGGGTGACACCCGTTTGTCATTCGTTTTCCGAGAACGTTTTGAAACCATAATACACACTAGTGTCATTTTTATCTCGGATTTCCGAAACTGGAGAACCTGTTGGTTTTGCGAAAGACAAAGAGCTCAATCATGCAGTGCTGTGTATACTAGCACTGGCTATCCCGGCCGTTTGAAATGACTACTGCTTGAGAGACGCATGTTGAATTGAAGGTTTAGGTTAGGTCAAGTTTAGCTTAGGTCATTCTTATGGTTCTAAGCACCCTGCGGCGTAAAAGCCATACAAAGCTCTCGCATAATTTGCTGCGGATCGCTGGGCGCCTCCTTCATCTTGGATGAAATCGTCTGTTTCGCATCCAAAGCGCTGTTTGATTGAACCAATACGAAGCTATTGGTACCACCCCACCGATCTATAGCGCTGCTGTTCCCTCCAAAGTGCAACGATACATGCGTTCTCAAAGAGCTACTGAGTTGCACTTTGGAGGGGAAGTGGTTCCTCCGCGTTGACTCTTGGCTCTGCTGTCCCCCTCCAAAGTGCAACGAAAAAAACTTCTCAGAAAATCCCTGAACCAAACCTAACCCAGCTTAACGTAACCTAACCTAACCAATCGTAACACTGAAACCAGAAAGAAAACCGACGCGGAGGTACGGTGGTACCAATACCAACTTTGAAATGAGCCACTCATTTGCGAAAGCCTTGCGCAAGAAAGTAAGAAAAGAAATATATTGCTAATTGCCGGCACAGTTTCTACGCTTATTTTGCTTCTGCAAAAGTCACCACAGTTTACTGTAGCAGCCCAATACCCAAATCAAGTCGTCGAACTTTCGGAACAAGACTTCTCGAAAACGGCTAGTCAGATTTGAAAGCAAACTAAAACAAGTTTTATTTTATTAGCAGCTAGTGCACAGACAAAGGACAGATTTTTACGTAACGTATTTCTCATAGTTGCAAACTTCATTTGCATATGACTAATTTATTACTCAACGGAAAAAAATGTGCATTGATTGTGCACTACCCGTTAGCAAGCTCAAAGTTACTGTCAAAGAAGTTTTTCCTGAAGTGTACTGGTTTTCTCAAAAGTGTTCCAAAATTCCCCACGCTAATCGCCTATACCGAGCTAAGGTATATGGGAGCCGTAACCAAGAGTATTTGAATAGGTAAAAAGTACGAGCAACGCACAGATTGAGAATTTCAAGAAAATTTGTATGAAAAGGGGATCTTACCATTTGCATTTCCAATTGCCAGGTGGAACGTTTTCGAGGGGCGGGTCCATACAATAAATATGGTAAGAAATGTCGCAGTCGTCGCATAGCAAAAGCCTTGCTTCATCATTGCGCTGGCCACATCCCTCGCAAACCGTGCACTCCAAGCAGCGCCAGCCTTTGGTAAGCAAAACTTTGCTCAGTTTCACGTTGGCGCAGTACGGATGGAAGCACTGCCCACACTGCGCACAGCTAATAAGCCTCCCCTCTGCGTCCAATCCCAAGGCGCCACATAAAACGCAAACATCTTGTCCCAAAACGAATTCGTCTTGCGAAGAGCACAAAACAAGCTTATTTTCCGTTCCCGGTTCCTCATCTCGCCCTGTTGCCTCTCCAGTCGGTCTCTGCACGGAATCAAGATATGAATTAGTGAATAATGAAAAAACTAAATATGTAAATCAACAAGAGAATGAAGAAAAAAAATTGCAAATTAGGATATAGCAATGACGTTTTACTTGAAGGGCAACTCCTGGGGCGCCAAAAACCCCCCTCATTTTGGGTTTGGGCCCTCGTTTCTTCCCAAAATCGGCAGGTTTGGACCGTTTCTGAAAAGAAGACTGAACCGTGGATTGATTCCATACCGCTGCCGTTTTCCCCGCCCCTTTTGGTCGCCCAAGGGGCATTCGTTTCCTCCCAGCCCCGCCTTTCCCACCACCTGTACTCAATCCTGGTTTCCCTTTACCCCCACTTCCTTTCCCGCTTTCATCCACATCTCTCCAAAGCTGCAAAATAAAACAAATTTAAAAATATTAAAAACTAGTACATAAAATATTCAGAATGTTTACCTTTTCCAAATCCACATCCATGCTCATAGAGGACTCTTCACTAGGTGTTAGTACATCCGAAACCCTCGTAAACTCATCTTCATCCCCTAGACGGCGTAGAAGACCCAGAATTAAAATTTGGAAAAATTTCGAATTGAATTTGTAAGTTAAGTTACCTAAAATCAGCTCTTTTTTCACTCCCAATAGAGGAACTTTAGGAGTAGAAGACCCCCCTCCAGCTTTACAAACAGGGCACTGATACTCGTAATCTGGATTGAGCTCTTTCTTGCGAGCGCAGAGCAAACGATCCGCTTCTGGATCGCAAGAAGCGTGGACGTACTTCCGACACACGTTGCAATGGGTCATTTCGCGCTGGGAGTGTCGATACGCTTTTCCACATAAAGGACAAGCTGCGCCTTTATTTCGCTGCTGGTAACAGGAATCGCAAACGCTAAAACAGGCGTGCCAACGCGAGGAAGGACCCGAGCCAGGCGCCCTGGATCCACAATCACCACAAACGCGACAATTCTAGCAAGAAAGTACAAAAGCATGAATCCGCTCATCAAAGATGGATATGATCATAATAACTTTCATTCCAGTCCAAGAAAGTGTGCTTATAACAATAGCCGCGTTCGTTTTGTACGAACTTAAACTTTGACTTAACCTTAGACTAGCCAAACTTCTTTGACTTACGCTTATAAGCGTTCATTTTAATCTAAGCTTTGAAAGTTTACGGAAGTCGACTTTTAAGTCTCGGAGTCCAAAACGAACGGTTATACGCATAAAGTTTACAATTTCTCTACCCATGGGGCAGTGCTTGTCAAAACTAAACAATGTACGAATTGTTCGATTTTCGAGTATGGATTTGCATAGCAACTTATTGTTTTATTCTACGGGCAGTTAATTGCTTCCATTCTTCAATCAGTTTTTAGTATTATCCGGACAATTGAAGATGTGGCTGAGGAAGACTTTGACGGGATAATTCTCTCCCCATTGTTTGTTTGCAACTTACGATCTTCTTGTCTTGATCTTCTTGCAACTTACGATCTTCTTGTCCCAAAATTCAATACTTCCATGAAAAAATTGTCGATTGCCAATGAAAATAATTAAAAAACCAAATAAAGTATATTAAAACTAGCGTATTTTTTAAAAGTGCGCAGTCTCGGCATGCGCGTGATAACCAAAGGAAATAAATAAACAAGGGGGCGGGGTTAAGTTTAAGTCTCTGCACATGAATACTCGTCATAGACTTGCCTGACCTGAGACCAAAACTAAACGTCGACTTTCAAAGTTTAAGTCAACTAAATAAATAAAACGCTTGTAAGCCTAAAGTTTACCCATCTCGAACGCTTATACGCGCAAGTCTTGGGTAGACTTTGAAGTCGGCTTAACCTTTCGTCAAAACGAACGCGGCTAATGTAGAACGTCTCTTCGATAATCAATTTTAAATTGGCCAATAAAAAGTGAATAAGAAGTGCATATTACCTTGCACTTCCAGCCCATTTTGGGGATATTGGACAAAAGCGGTCGTACACAGTAAGGATGGTAGCTTTTATCGCACGCGTCGCAAATGAGCATCTTGCTATCGTCTCCCACTGTTCGACAGCCCACGCAAACTTTACAATCCGTGCACTGCCAAGCCACACGCATATGTGGTGCCACACTCAGACCTATACACGACCCATGCCAATGGTTCCCACAGGTAATACAGCCCACCAAATTGGTCACCTCTCCAGGAACACCACAAGAGCTACAAACTCCGTCACCTTTAGCTAAAGCAAGAGGGTTTGTCATTACACACGTCAAATTAAATCGAAAAATGAATCTTTCTTTCCTAAACAGAGAAGATTTTTCTTTTTTCGTCTTTATTGTAGTACCTTCAACAGAACCCTGATGAACGTGCTCGGGACAGTGCATAGACCAAGTCTTGAGACTGAGGAATGAGCCCGAGGCTATTGCGCAAGGCCAATGGAAACTTTGTGCACAGTTGGGGTACGCGCAAGGCAAACTAGCTCCAAGACCCGAACAATAGTTGCAACGTCTCGAAACGCACTGTCCAATGACTAAGGCTAATTGCAAAGGACTGGGAAAAGAAGCTGGTGCCGAGGCCCCGCCCACACACCACATGCCACACCAATGATGAACGTAAAAATGCCCTAAACACATAAAATTAGAACAGATCTGTGAAAATCGTCAAATTAAGTAACCTGTAGGTTCAAACACAGAAGCTAGATCGGGTTCTTCACTATATCCGACCATGTTCAGCTCTTCTTGGAGTTCCGACAAGGATGCTTCGCCAGCCACCGAACTAGAACGCCTACGAAAGTATTAGTAGGTAGCAAAAAATAGCACCAAAAAAAAAACACTCGAAAATGTGACGCAAAGGAGGAAAGGGCCTGCTCTTGATTTGCTTTTGATTGATATACCTGCTTTTGATTGAAAGACGAGGTTTTTTAGGTAGAGTGGGAGGCTTGAGTAGTTTTTCGCCATTCGAACTCGAGTCTTCCGCTAAAGAAATACTTTTGTAGGCTTGTTTCATGATCTCGTGCTCTACAGGGATTTCTAAACGGACCAACTCGCCTTGGCCTAGTTGACTGCGTTCACTGTGACAGCAAAGGGCACAAATTTTGCCCGCCCTGCCATATATTATAGACCCAGTTTTAACACCAAATTTATAGAAAATTATTATAGGAAAACTTACCACTGTTCCTCCACTTCAATAGAATCATCTAAAAGATTCCCTTTTTCATTCACAGCCTCTAGGGATTCATCCTGGCAGCCGAACTCTAGACTGGAACCTCCCACACTGGATAAACTATCCAAACTCCTTCTAGCTACACGTCCAATGCCTTTTCCATACCCACTAGCACAATAAAAAAGTAATTTTCAGATACACTTATAATTTTCATATACATTTTCGTATATCATATTTAGTTATTATATGTGCATACCTAGCTAATCTTTTCAACTTCATGGTGTTACTCGTTCCGCGACGATTTCCAACACCGCGGAATTCTGTAGTGCGTTGCCCTCTGCCTTGCGGACTTCGTTTTGTGGCAGTAGAGCCTCGTCTGTTTGTGCCAAATGCACCTTGCAGGGCGGAAAAGGGAGACGATCCATCGCCTAGGAGTCCATTTGAAGAGAAATGGAAATTGGAGGCTGAAGCGAAGGTGCTGAGGCTAGGATTCGGGCTGGGCTGTGAAGAAGCTATGCCAAACATCGTGGGATGGCTGAACAGCAAAGAAGAGTCGATGCTGGACAGCAAATCCGGCTGGTACGGCGGTAGGTCTGACAATTCTTTCGTGGGATCCATCCTTTGCTGCTGCTTATTTCAATTGATTTACACGCACTACGACACAACCCACGCCCAATTTCGGGACTAAGACCTACACAATAGACTGTTAAAGAGTTTAAAATGAAGGGAAAGAGGACTTACCTAAAGCTATTCACAACAAATTTAACAAAACATGATGCACTTTTGGATTTCAGATCGGGGGCGGGGTTTCCCAGGGAGGACGCTAACGCTCGGCTTCTCCCGCCAACACTAACTGAGGATTTTCCGGTTTGTTTTCAATTCAAAACGCGAGCCAATTTCTTACGCATTATAAATCCTAAGTCTAACAGCTAATTTCACTTAGAAATCCATTCAAATATAGGTAGAAATGCCCTTGTTTAAACACTAATTACATTGATACACAACCATCCGCCATCTTTAATGGCTTAACCCGCGAATGGAAATTGGTAGTAATTGACGAGCGGATCGCGGTCCGTACCCTCGAAAAGCTGAGTCGAGCGCGAAATTAAAAAATCTTTAACTAAATATAGCAGTGTGGCAAACGGCGCCGTTTTCAAAGATATCGTACTTTCTTGTAATTTCGAAAACGCTAAGAATATAATACACCAGAACAACGAGGAATGTAAAAGGTTGGTTAACGGTATCAAAACAATCTGAATAGAAGGGTATTTTCTGGAGCTAAAAAAAGAATAACAGAAATGTAACTTTGGTGATCAAAATTAAGGACTGAGAAATATTTGTTTTGCAGAGAGGCCCTGGCACCATCAAGTGGAAAGCAAAGAATCGGACTTGATTTATAGAGTTTTTGGACCTTCTTTTAGAATTATAATAAGAAACGTGACACCGGATATTCAAATTCTCACCCCGTTTTCAGTCTTTGGCGACGACTGACTAGAAAATGTTTCTCCAGGTTGAGAGAGAGTTTCGAGACTAAAGTGTACAAGGAATAGGAAACAACAACGACCAAAAAAGGAAAAATAAAGGGTTTAAATAGGAAGACCCTAACTTTTCTTCTTTTCACACTCGTCTTCTGGCTCTTTTTGTGGAGAAAATTTTTGGCGAAGACATTTTAAGGAAGATTTTGTCCACTGAAGTTTGAAAGCATGTAACACTCCACAAGCCCCTTATCCGCAATAACAAAAATGACATAGAAGCGTTTGGTAGTCATTCCATTCCTATTTCTTGCGGAAGAAGTTGAAAAATCCTTTGGTTCGGTTAGGGGGCGGGGCTCTCATCATGGGTACTTGGTTCTTGTGTGTAACTTGGATCTGAAAAATAGTAAAACGAAAATACTTTAACTGAAATACAAAAGATTACAGCAAATTTAAAGTTTACAGTGCAAGGCGATTGCATCCAAGGCTCTCCGTCAATTTGCATCGGAAACCGCTTCCTTGTTCTTATGACGACATGCGAACATTGAGCTAATCTTCTGCCCGAGGCTCTTAAGCCGGTCCTAACTTGTCCCATGTGTAAACAGTTCTCCAGGCCAATTACTTCTATGAGTTTGTCTCCAACATCTGATGAGAAACAAGGAAATAAAGGAAAATTATAACAGTCTAACGGAATCGGTTCGTGATTTTAAATCAATTTGCGCTGCTTCTATTACTTCCGCAATCAACGTAATTTTTTTAGATGTCGAATTTGAAACGAAACATTAGAAATCGATACAGTTTCTAGATACTGTTTAACACTTTCATGTCAAACTTTTTTATGGCCGAGTATGAATCTACTTGCTAAACGAAAAGAATGAAACGTTGGGAAAGATCTTACCTTGTGAGGCGAGACTGAGATCAATGGACGTGAAACTATTGGAGGACAATTCTCGCTCGCGATCTTTGGCACCTGATCGCTTACTTAGATTTGGATGAGAAGAGCGCTTCTTAGTAGAGGTGTCACCCCATAAGTTGGACCCGCCATGGGTGTACGGTATGTTAAGTAAGGCGATGCCTTGTAAGGACGGTCCATTGGCCAAATCTAAGGCTATCCCGTCACACATGATGTCGATATCCTCGTGCAGGTTTTTGCACGACGCAGCGAAAGTCTCCGATGTAGCGAATTCGAAGTACCACAACTTATTCTTCATCCTGCTGTTAAACTTCTCTGGGTTTCTTTCTCGTTCCACATGGAACTTTACACAAATCGCTGCATCCTAAAAAGAAACAAATCAAAACTTGGTAACGCAATTCTCAAACAAGTACTCAAAAAAGTAGCAAATTTACCACTCCAATCGAGAAGTAGTTGTTAAAAATATTATAGGGAATAGCATCCCCAGGTTCGTTAGAGATTTCATCCGTTGGTTGGGCGGATACTTGGATTTGCCAGCGATCCATCATAACAGGCGTGGCACGCGCAATCTTGTTGAGCACTTTGTGAATCGATTCGCCTTCGTAACCGCCTCCCCAGCTCAGACACCTTGCTAAATCGTTGCCGGTACCCAAGGGTATAATTCCCACTGCTGGTTGATTCGCGAACTGTACTCGATCTAATAAGTAAGATTCACGCATTACCACTTACAGATTGTTTTTTTTTTTTTTTCCTTTCTTTAAAGTAATTTTACCCATAGTTTCCAAAACCCAACCCACGGTTCCATCCCCTCCGCAACAAATTACCCTAAAGGCAGGGACATCCTTAAACATCAGCAATCCTGGTAGCGCGCTACCTTGGGCTAAATTGTAGACCTAAACAAATTTACATGAAAACCAAAGAAAAAAAGTATTATCAAAACATGAGCTCGTGATTACAAACCTGTCTAGGATTTAAAAGAGATTGAAATTTCCGTAAGATCCGCCCCCCTTGTCTGCCCCCTGATTTGGGGTTAATGAACACCACCAAAGGTAATGAACCAGAGACTGGACTGATCTGAAAGGACATCGGGGGGTTCTAAAAATTAAAACTAAGAAAATGAATTTTTTTTTTGGCGGAATTTGGTTGTTACTTCTGTGGTGGGCGTGGGCGGAAGAGGTAAAGGCAACATACTTTCGGAATGTTGTAAACGTCTGTCTCTGCAGGTGGATTTTTGTCGGTCGAGAACCATGGGGCAAATGGAAGTGGGCGGTAAAATATGCACTCGATGTTCGCCTAAAGTACATTCTGCCTTGATATGCGAAGCGCAGCGATTGTGCAGCTATGAACAGAAAAAGAAAATATTGCTTTGCTTCGTTTGTTGTTTGGATTAAAAACAAGAAAGAAGAGAAAAAAACAATGAAGAGAAATGGCAGTAATGTACCGTCATTTGGCACCAGCGACAATGCAAGCCAGTGATTCCATTATAGTTTTTGACTGGTTTTCGGCATTTGGCGCATTTGCCCCGGCAGTTGCCGTCCACCCAGTGATGGGTCATGACCTGTGACGTCTTTTTAGACTTCACGTAAGTGGTGATGCATGTGGCGGGGGCTCTCTGGACACATCGCTCGTGAACCGTATACTTGCAAACTGGCAAAAAGATCCAACTTAGTCCGTTTGGAATACAGCATGGCAAACATGAATGAAATCGATTTGCAAACTTTTTTTTCAGCAAGAAAGATTGAGAAAGCTTTCTAAAACATTTACTAGCGGTGTTATAGCTGCACTATATATACTGTAGCAAGGTTTTCTCACGAGTTTTGGGCGAAATGTAATACAAAACGCTATTTAGTTAATGTAGATACATACAAAAAGATGCTTTTGAAAATTCATTTGAAGAGCAAGACTTTTAACATATTTAGAATAGTCTCTGTAACTACTGCTTTATCTGGCAATATTACTGAAGAAAAACTGCCAGTGAATAGCAAACCCAATTTTTTTAAGTAAATAGATTTAACTTACAAACACAACAAAGGCCTTTCTTGCCCAATCCCACGAGCATTGTGAGGCACAGGTTACAGTAAGCGGGCTTACTGAAATGTTTCAAGCGCCAGTAATGGTTCCCGTCTTCCTTAACATTCTAAATCCCCGGCAAAACAAACAGTCACTGCCTTTCTTCGCGGAAGACTGAAAGAACATAAAAAATAAGGCTTACTGCATCAAGTCCAAGCAATACGAGCAATGGAATGGTGGTCATTCCCCCTCTTTTCCACTCTTCCAGGGAAACAGTCCCATCGTTGTCATAATCAATTTCTACCATCATGTCTTGCAGGATCTAGAAAAAAAAAATAAGGGAGAAAAACACACATAAAAATGTCTTATCATCAATAATAACCTTGATAACCCAATTACCGGCTTCAGCTCCGAGACATCCCAGCCCAAGTATTCTGCCACGGTCATCATTTGATTCACTATGCAATCAATCTCCTGGAAAATCAACTCGTAAATACGTATGAAAGAAACCGAAAGAAAAATCTCCCAAAAGTAATCAGATACGTACGTTCGTGTCCAAAACTCCATTTCCGTCCGCATCATACAACCGAAACATAACTTCAAAGGAAAGATAATTTTTAATATTTGGTTAATTTAAATTCAATATAGTGAACAGAATGTGTTAAAAACAGTTACATTCTAATTTATCCTCCGGTCGTCCAGCTTCTACCAACGATAAATAGCAGATGATGTTCTTCAACGCAACTCGAACATTATGGATATCCATAATACTCGCTCGTCGCACCATATTTTTCACTTCAGCTAAATAAAGATGTTTGAAATAAAATTAGGAATAATAGTTATCCAAATCTAACTAACGTAGATAAGCATTCAAAATATTACGAAAAAAATTCTTAGCAAGAGAGCATTACGAAATTCAAATCACCATTTCTTTCTTACCTTCAATTTTGCCGTTGGATACGAGGACGGAATTGTTGGACTTTCGAGAGGAATTTCGCGAGACTTGACTATGACTCGGTGATGAAGACGTATTCGAGTGCTTTTCCCGTCCATCTCCTGACCCCATCTGCGTTACCGTCACCATCGGATGCACACACGCCCCCAAACTCCCTAAACCCAAAAGTTTGTTTTATAGGGGACCACCTCAAACTGCCGACAATGATATTTTTGTACCCGTTCGGCCCCTAGAGGAGGCATCTGAATCAGTTCTTGCATGTCCCAGGTTGGTTAACCGCTCGGTTAACCCATGCAAACGCTCCGCCAAACCGTGACTGTGGGACCGCCCACTTTCTTCTCCTAGGGCGTGGTTTTGGGCTAAATTTGTCACCGATCCGGCCGCATTATGGGCCGTAATTGGTGCACAGGCCGTAGCGGAGCTCAATACAGCCATTTCCTTACGAAAAGAACACAACAAACGAAGTGTCACTTCCAGCACTCAAATTTGTTTCGGGGAAAAGAAAACGAAGAAATCAATTTCTTTACTTTTATGACTTTGCCTTCGAGGTTGGCTTTTGGTGAACGCTTGACAAAAGAGAGAAATAAGTGCTTGCACAAATCATCCGGCGTTTTTTGCTCCAAGTACGTATCCATAAACATCTGGAAACCCTCGTAGTCAATATCCTGAAAAGTAGAAATAAAATTATAACCTAATTCCTAATTTCTATTTCCAATTTTTTTAAAAACTGGCATCTGTGTGAAGATTTTGCCCTCTATATATTGGTAATGTTAACCTGAGGTAAACAATACTACAATTTGGAGGACTGGTATACAAAATATTCAAAATTTTACACGCATTGGTTTCAATAATGACCCGGATTAAACGTGCCTTGC